>CAUYQG010106007.1:0-28400 GCA_963574415.1 Tarsius wallacei
TTGCTTCATCATTCAGTCTCTTGATAAACTCATTTCCAGTATATTGGGAGTTGATTCCCTAAATGCATCCCCAAACTGGGACCCTACCTCTGTGATTAGATTTTCCGAATATAAAAAACTTTCCCAGATAACTCCAAATAGTATTTACCTTGTATTCTTTTTTTTTTTTTTTTGAGTTGGAGTCTCACTCTGTCGCCCAGACTGGAGTGCAGTGGCCGCTCCCGGCCACCGCAGCCTCGACCTGCTGGGTTCCGGCGATCCTTCCGCCTCAGCCTTCCGAGTAGCCGGAATTACAGGCACGTGCTACCATGCCCGGCTGATATTTTGATTTATTGTAGAGATGAGGTCTTGCTTGCCCAGGCGGGTCTCGAACCCGCGGGCTCAGGCAATCCACTCACCTCAGCCTCCGAAAGGCGCGGGATTACAGGCTGAGCCACCGAGCCCGGCTTACATTGTATTCTTTATCACTATACTTTGTCTAAATGCTAAGATACCATTCTATTCTCTTGGTTTGTTCATCCCTGGCTGTTCACAGGAAGTACACTTTTGGGGAAATCAATATTGTGGTAATAAAAGACACAGATTCAAAATTTCAAATTGTGTCTTTGTTGTTTACCAACATTCTACACGCATAAAAGAGAAATCATATTGAGTCCAGACATGGACAGCACCACTCCCTCAGAAACTTAATATACTCAAATTGTAATCATTATTTTATAAACCTTGATGTGAAACAGGTATGCAATGCTAGTTTAAGAACGTGGACAGCTACATACAAAGAGTTTCTTTTCCAAAGGTTCTTTTCTCTATGGTCTAGGTTGGAGGAGGGATTCTTTTAAACTAAGTACTATACTTTCTTTTGCTGTGGTCGAGGGTTTCTTGTGATACAGTGATCTACAGGAAAGAGTATCTTGTGGCTCAGGGAAATTAGGGATACTTTCAGCAGAAGAAAGGCAAAGGGAGTCTGGAGAGAGGACAGTGACCCCACTGGCAAGGCTAGATCAAGAGTAAATAAAGGGAGAACAGTGGCCCTAGAGATTTCTGGAAAAGACCACACCACACCATTAGCCTGCGGGAGATCCTTTTTTTTTTTGAGCTGGAGTTTCATTCTTGTGGCCCAGGCTGAAGTACTGTGGCACGCTCACAGCCATCACATCCTTGACCTGCTGGGCTCAGGTGATCCTTCCGCCCCAGCCTTCCAAGTAGCTGGGACTACAGACACACACCACCATGCCCAGCTAGTTTTTGTGATTTATTGTGGAGCTGAGGTCTCACCAAGTTGCCCAGGCTGGTCTCAAACCCCTGGGCTCAGGCAATCCTCTAGCCTTGGCCTCCCAAAGTGTTGGGATTACAGGCTGAGCCACCGTGCCCAGCCATGGAGATCCTTAAAAGTGAAGAGTGGTGTACTGAATGAATAGAAAAAAGATGCTACTCAGAAGGCTGCTAGTTCAAGATGGCAGACTGAACACATATTGCCTTCCCTAACCCTAAATCACACTAAAGTGATAGTAAAACAACGCTTTTGACTAACAGAAACAAAACAGCAAAAAGAACAACAGAAGGTAGAGGGAAAGAGTGAGGATGCAGCCCCAGCAAACAAAATATTTCAACATATTTCTGTAAATGGAAAGCAGATGGAAGAGAGCTGACAAATTCAATAAATTGGAGGAAGTCATAGTCTGAATACAGTTGCAAGGCACCACAGGAAAAAGGAAACCATATGCCTGGCAAAAACCTAGAAGGGGGTAGAAGTAGGTTGGAAGCAAAAAGATTAATTAAAGATCTGTGTATAGAAGAGAGTCTCCCTGCCCTCACCACCACAGAAAGTTTAGCCAAACCGGCATTATCAGCAGGAAGAAAAATTCTAAATAAATTAAACGAACCACTAAGGGAAAACTGGGTTCTTAATGAAGTTGTTATGACACCAAAATTATGTCCTACTTTTCAAAAAGTTCCCTTTCTAAAAACTCATTTTAAGGAAATATTTCCGTCCACAAGCCCAACCAAATACACAGAACTCCTAGTAAGCTCTTCTATCTCCCATTCTTAAGTAGGAGTAGGTGTTTAAGTCATGTATTGCTATATAACAGATTACTTCAAAACTTAATGGCTTAAAACAACGACCATTTATTATCTCACATAGATTCTGAGGGTCAAGAATTTAGAAGTTGCTTAGCTTGGTCATTTTGGCTCAGAGTTTCCTGAGGTTGCAGTCCAGCTGTTGGCTGAGACTGCGGTTATCTGAAGATCTGATTAGGGCTCAATGATCTGCCCAAGTTTATTCACATGTCTGTTAGCAAGAAGTCTTAATTCCCCACTATGTGGGCCACTTCTCATGCTATCAAAATTAGTTTCCTCCAGAGTGAAAATCCAAAAATCGTAAAAAAGGAAGCAGGAAACCACAGTGACTTTTAGGTAAACGGTTCATAAAGATAATAAGAATAACTTTGCAAACTTGGGAAGAAGGTTGTACATTGAGTTTTAAACTGTTTTAATGGTAATTTAAATTAGAGATATATAAGGTCACAAAACAAACAGAGTAAGTGCTTGCCGAGACACGAACAAAACTCTATTAAATGTACTAACACATATTGGGTAAAAGTATGACAATCTTTAAGATAGTCAGTAAAAGAACTTTAGAAAGGAGAAAGTCAAACTTTTATTTTGTGGTCCTGAGAGGGTGTCATGGCCCAGTATGATGACCAACTAAGTAGTGTAGCAGGTATGACCCTAGGGAGAGATGCACATAGCAATTTCCTGGGCTCTATGACATTAGGTATTATAATCTCCAAATAACACTTATTTTCCTAGTTGCAAACTCACTAAGCAGCCTTATTGTTATAATTAAGGTTTTCCAGTTTCACTTGCCCACTGAGAAAGCATTTAAGTCTAGCTGATGGTTAAATTTCCTATTATAAATTAAGTAAATTAATTGACATTCTAGGTTTTGGCCATAGGCCTTGGTGAGCTTGTTTAATATGAGTCCACCTTGAGATTCAGATTTACCATTTCTCATGCTGACAATCATGTTTTCAAGCTGATGGTCTAAAACTGTGTGTATATTCAGGCATACCACAAATTTGCCAAGGAAAGAATCAGTGAATTTGAAGAAAGAACAGCAGAAATTACCTAATTGAAAAAACAGAAAAGAAACCCACTAAATTAACAGAGCCTCAGAGACTTGTAAGTCTATAACGAATAATTTAATATTCATGCCATCAGAGTTCCAGAAAGAAAGGAGAAAGAGGGAGGAACTGAAAGAGTATGCAAAGATGTAATGGATAAAATCTTCCCAAATTTGGAAAGAGACCCTAACCTATAGACTCAAGGAGGTAAATCAGTTTCTAAAAGGTTTAACCCAAAGAAATCTACCCAAACTTAAATTAGTCAGACTTCTGAAAACTAAAGATTAGTAAAAAATTTTGAAAGCAGTCAGTGGAAAATGACACCTTGCCTGTGGAGGAAAATCTATTTGAATGACAGTGGATTTCTCATCAGAAATAACTGAGGTCATAAGAAAGTACCACAACAGTTTTCAAGTGCTAAAAGAACTGTCAATTCATAATCCTATTATCTGTGAAAATATCCTTCAGGAATGAAGAAAAAAATCAAGACATTCTCAGACAAAGGAAAACAAAAAACTTGTTGCCAACAGATCTACCTAAAACAATGGTTTTAAAAAATTTCTCTAAACAGAAATAAAATTATAGCAGAAGAAATTGTGGGAAATTGGGAAGAAAAAAGCATGCTAAACAAAAATATGGATAACTACACAGTAAGCTTTCCTTCTTCTCTTGAGAATTCTAAATTATGTTTGACAGTTAAAGCAAAATTATAATATTGCCTGTCATGGTGCTAAATGCATGTAGAGAAAATATTTAAGAAAGTTATAATATTAATGGGGAATAGAAAAGAGATGTAATAGAAGGCAAATTTTCTACACTTCACTCAAACTGGTAGAATGATACCAGTTGACTAAGATAAATGATATATAAATATAGACATAGACATACATAAATACAGATAGATAGAATGTGCTATCTAGAGCACACATTAAAAAAACTATGCAAAGAGATACATTCAATAACACTATAAATACATCAAAATGGAATTCTAAAAAAATTTCAAATAACCTACAGGAAAGAAAGAAAAGAAAAAGAAAAAAAACAGGAAAAAAAAGATGCACTTAAACCATAACACATCAATAAGTACAATTTTATATCATCCAAACTCACTGATAAAAAGATAAAGATTGACAAAGTGAAATTAAAAAGAAATACATATATTATCACTACTTTAGCTGTGTTCTAAAAGTTTTGATATATTATATTTTCCTTTTCATTCAATTTTTTAAAATTCCCCTAGAGACATTTTCTTTGACCCACAGGTTGTATGAAACTGTGTTTTTAGATTCAGATGATTTCTCTAGAGAATTCTATGGTACATTTAAATAATAATTAACATCAATTCTACATAATCTTTTCCAAAAAGTGTATCATTTCCCAATTCATTTTATAAATTTGATATTACGCTAATGCTAAAACATGACAAAGACAGTACATTGAAAAATAAAGCTAAAGAATAATATCTCTCATGAGTGTACATTTTAAAAATCTTTAACAAAATATTAGCAAATACAATTCAGCAATATGTCAAAGAATTATACACCCATGCCCAAATTGAAATTATTCCAGAGATGCAAGGCTGGCTCAATATTCAAAAATCAATCAACATAATCTACTATATTAACAGACTAAAGAAGAAAAATCACATGAACATAACAATTAATGCAGAAGACATTTGATAAAATTCATCACCCACTAATCAAAACACACACACACAAACACACGCGCACACACACTCACTCACTCCAGAAGCACTGGAATAGAAGAGAATGTCCTGAACTTGATAGAACATCTACAAAAACGTACAAGACCATTATCCTTAATGGAGAAAGATTGAGTGCTTTTCCTTTAAGATTGGGAACAAGGCGTTCACCACTCTCATAAGTATAGTGTTGGAAATTCCAGCCAGTTCAATAAAGCAAAAAATAAATAAATAAAATAAAACTGTCCGTACTTGCAAGTGAAATAATTGTCTCGGAAGAAAATATCAAAGAATTTACAAAAATACTCCTAGAACTAATAAGCAGATTCAGGAAGGTGACAGGCTATAAAATAAATACATAAATGTTATTCACTAGTAATGATCACATGGGTGAACTACAGTACCATATATTATCACTGGAAAAAAACGTGTAGATCTAAAAATATATGTACAAGATTTGTATGCTGAAAACTACAAAATGCCAGTGAAAGAAATCAAAGATAAAAATAAAACAGAGAGACATACTGGGTTCATGCATTAGAAGACTCAGCAAAGATGTCAATTTTCCTTAAATTCATATAAAGTTTAAATATAACTAGTATCAACTTCTCAGCAAGAAGTTTTCTAGGTAGAGATGAGACGAAACTATTCTAAAATTTATATGAAAAGACAAAGGAAAAAGTTAAAAAAATTGAAAAACAAAAAATAAAAGGAATAATCTATATGATGTTAAGACTTACTGTATAGTTATAATAAAGAAGTCTGTGTGCTATTAGCAGAAGAATAGACAAATAGAACAATGGCACATAATAGAAAATTCAGAAATTGACCCAAATATGCTCAATAGATTTTTAACAAAAGTTCACAGGTAATAAGGTAATGTAATGGAAGAAAGATTGCTTTTTCAACAAATGGTGCTAGAACAATTGGACATCCATAGACCAATTAAAAGAAAAAACACATACATAAAAAAATTCAACCTAAGTTTTACACCATGTAAAAGTTAATTAAGAATGAATATGGATTATAGATTTAAATATAAAATTTAACATAAAATTTTTAGAAAAAACTTAGGAGACTATCTTAGGAAATCATAGTTAAGTAAAGATTTCTTAGACTCGGTACCATGATTCATAAAAGGAAAAGTTGATAAAAATTAAAAACGTTTTTCTCTGTGAAAGACAGTTAAAAGAATGAAAAGGCAAGCTACAGAGTGGGAGAAAATATTTGCAAACCACATATGCCAAATTACTTCTATCTAGATTCACTAATAATAAAACAAACAATCCAGTTACAAAATGGCAAGGGAAAAGAAGAGAAATTTCAGAGAGGACGGGCAAGATGGTGACAGAACTGATTAGAGTGTGAGAATCTCTGCAAAAGCGAGTGTCCATAAAGACTGTCTGCACGAGTGGGTGTGTGCCGGTGAGTGAGAGAAAGTCTGTCAGAGAGGAGACTCAGGTTTAAGACCTGGGGCAGCAACCTACCAGTGCCCTGAGATTGGAGCCCCCAGCAAAAAGGATTGTCTGCTGTTCTTGGGGGTCTCTTGGGAGGAGGCAGCAGAGATCAGCTGCTCCTCAGTACCTGGCACCTGGCCCACACCACCACCTGCAGCAGCAGGCTGGGTGCTAGCAGCAGGAACCATGGCGAAGGCGCAGTGAGAAAATTTGGAACTGAGCCACATCACTGCTGAGGAGGTGCCAACCACCACCATTTTCTCTTTCCTGGGACCAGGCAGAGACCTGTATTGCCCTGCCCAGCTCTGCTCAGCCTCCAACCTGAGGCCCAGCTCTGTTCAGCCTCCAACCTGAGACCTCTCTGGGATCCACCATCTGACACAGAGAGACAGATGCCCTTACCCTACGCAGGACCAGGCACTGACATGTCTGATCTGAGTGGTGACTTGGCAGCAGTAGCAGCAACAGAAGCGTTAGGTGAGTCAAGATCTGATTCACCCTCCCCCCACAGCAATCCACGGGGTGTCTGACCCATGCTGAGAGCAACCCCATCATCCTACACTGAGAGTGGAGGCAGGCTAGAGAAAGGAGCTGCTCCCTAATGCGGTGGCAGCCAAAAACAGTGGCCACAGTGCTCAGAAAAGGAACCTAAAGTTCGAGAAACAGCCACAGAGGGAGCTCTTTTTTCTTTCTTTCTGTTTTTGTTTACATTTCTGTACTTGCTTTGTTTTTGTTATTTTATTGTAGTTTTTTAGATTTTCTGTTTGCATATGGATATTTTTGAGGGTGAGTATATCAACAGGGTTTTTTTTTGTTTGTTTGTATGATTATATGCATTTTTTGTTTGTTTCTTTGTTTCTTTGTTGGTTGCTGTGCCTGTCTGTTTTCCCTCTTCTTCTTCTCTTTCTTCACTTTGCTTTCATCTTCCTTCTTCCTTTTCTGTTCTTTTACTTTTTCTTATTTCATTTTGCTTTCAGGGGGCAAACATATACCCCCACCACCTGGACAGTGGTGGGATGTGGGTTCCAGAGGGCCCACATACCTGTCAGCAGATAATGTGATCTGCAGATAGCTTCTGAACCACAGCTCCATCCTTAATCAAATCTAAAAAATGCAAAAAGCACAGTTCCTTGGCCCCAATCCAGCTTCAAAATTGAACAAATCCAGAGGATCTACATAAGGAAGAAAAGGGGTTTGAGCAAACAGAAGTGAAAGCTCTTCCCCCATCACTGAACAACAGAATTTTAAAAGGGAGAAAAAAAGGGGGAGGAAAACCTTCACAAAAGAAGAAGAATCAACTGAAGAACACAGATCACATACAGACCCCTGGAAAGACAACAACTGAGAATACAGACTTTGGAACTCAAACAATGAAGAGCCCCCAGAATGACTGGTCTCAAGCCACAAACACAGATATCAAGATATTAATAGAGATAATAAATAGAAATGAGGAGAGATAAGAGGAAAGAATGAAGGAGTTGATAACTGAGATGATGGCAATAAAGAATACAGTGAAAGAAATAAATAAACTGATAAGCGTGGAAAGCAGAATTAACCAAGGAGAAGAAAGAATCTCAGAACTTAAGGACAAAAATATGGAGCTAAGCCAAACCATTAAAAACATAGAAAAGAAGCTTAAAAAGACAGAACAAAGTCTCCAAGAGATGTGAGATTATATTAAGAGGCCAAAACTAAGATTAATTGGAATCCTCAAGGCAGATAGAGACAGAGACTACCTTGGAACAAACTTTCCATGAAATTATCCGAGACAACTTCCCTCATCTCATCAGAGATGTGACCATTCAAGCACAAGAGATTCAGAGAATGCCTGCAAGACATCAAATGAGTAGACTGACTCCTAGACACATAGTAATTTCCTTACACAAAGTAGGTGTAAAAGAAATAATCCTAAAGACAGCAAGAGAGAAAGGTCAGACTACCTACTGGGGAAGACCAATTAGAACAGCAGCAGACTAATGTACAGTAACACTACTGGCTAGGAGAAACTAGAGTCCAATTTTCAAAGGATAAACAATTTCAACCAAGAATTTCCTACCAAGCTAAGCTTCATCAGTGATGGAGAATTAAAATCCTTCAGAGACAGTCAATCCCTAAGAGTTCACACCACCTCCAGACCAGCTCTACAAGAAAGTATTATACGTAGAAGAGAGGAAATAACAAACAAACAAACAAAAACATGCCCTTCCCAATAATTCAGGAAAAAGATTGAAAACACTCATAAATCAACCCCATAATGAAAAGAAAGCAAAAACAAAGAAACAAATAACAACAAACTCTATAAGAATCTCATGGCAGGGATAAACTCTCACATCTCAATAATTAGCCTGAAGGTGAATGGACTAGACGCACCACTGAAAAGACACAGAATGATAACCTGGGTAAAAAAAAAAATGACACAAAAATATGCTGTAGCCAGGAGACTCATCTCACCAGAAAGGACACTCATAGACTCAAAGTAAGAGGATGGAAAACAAATATTTAGGAAAATGAAACACAAAAGAAAGCAGGAGTTGCAATCTTAATATCAGACAAAATATACTTTAAGCTATCAAAAATTTTAAAAGATATGGAAGGTCACTATATAATGATAAAAGGTTCAGTCCATCAACAAGAAATATCCATCCTAAACATATACGCACCCAACATAGGACCACCAACTTTTATAAAGGAGCTTCTAGGTAAACTAAAAAAAGATATTGACTTTAACACTATCATAACTGGGGACTTAAATACTCCACTAACAAACATAGACAGATTATTGAGGCAAAAAATCAAAGAGGAGATCTGGAACCTCAACTTGATGCTTGTTCAAATGGACTCAATAGATACCTATAAAACATTTCACCAACAACTATGGAATATACATTCTACTCATCACCACATGGAATGTACTCTAAGATTGATCATCACATCCTTGACCATAAATCAAGAATAAACAAATTTCATAAGATTGAAATAATGCCATGTACCTTCTCAAACCACAGTGGAATAAAAATAAATACTGACACCAACAAAGTTTTCCCAAAACCCACAAAGACATGGACACTAAACAACAGGAAGCTGAACAACTCCTGGGTCAACATGGAAATCAAAACAGAAATTAAGTTGAGGCTGCAGTGGCCATGAGCATGCCACTGCACTCCAGCCTGGGTGACAAAAGTGAGACTCCAACTCAAAAACAAAAACAAAACAGAAATTAAAAGATTCCTGGAAATAAATGAATATGCAGAAACATCTTACCAAAATTTCTGAGATGCCATGAAAACAGTAAGAGAGGAGAAGAAGAGAATTCATATCTGTATGAACACACATGAAGAAAATGGAAAGATCACAAGTTAAAAGCCTAACAAATCACCTAAGAGAACTGGAAAAGCAAGACCACCAAAACCCTAACTTCAGCAGTAGAATCCAATTCACACACACAGAAAGCTCAAATATGGGACATTGGAAACAAAAATATAATAGAAAAAAAATCAATGAAACAAAAAGCTGGTTTTTGAAAGGATAAACAAGATTGATAGATTGACCAATAAAAAGAGAGAAAAAGTCCAAATAGGCACAATCAGAAATGCAAAAGATCAAGCCACAACTGACCCTGAAGAAATACAAAAGATTACCAGAGATTACTATGTACACCTATATGGAAACAAACTCAAAAACCTAAATGAAATGGAGGACTTTAAGATATCATACAACCTCCCAAAGTTGAAATAAGAGGAAATCGAGACTCTAAATAGACTAATAACAACCCAGGATATTGACTTCCTCATATGAAAACTACCTCCAAAAAAAGCCCTGGGCCAGATGGCTTTCCAGCAGAATTCTACAAAACATACAAGGAGGAGCTGATACCAATCCTACTGAAAGTATTCCAGGCAATTGAGAAAGATGGAACTCTCCTCCAAAATGATTTTATGAAGCTAACATCACATTGATACCCAAACTGGGAAAAGATCCAACAAAGAAAGATCTACAGGCCAATATACTTGATGAACAGAGATGCTAAAATTCCCAAAAAGATTCTAGCAAACTGGATCCAACAACACATCTCAAAATTCATCCACCATGACCAAGTAGGTTTCATCCCCAGGATGCAGGGCTGGTTCAACATATACAAGACCATAAACATAATTAAATACATCAAGAGATGTAAAAACAAAAACCACATGATTTTATCATCAGACATGGAAAAAACTTTTGAAAAAATCCAGCACCCCTTCTTGATAAAAACCCTCGAACATCTAGGCATAGATGAAACATACCTCCAAATATTAAGAGCCATCTATGAGAAACCCACAGCCAATATGTTGATAAACAGAATTGGAGCCATTTCCCCTGAAAACTGGAACAAGACAAGGCTGCTGCTGCTCACTTCCACTCCTCCTGTTCAACATAGTATTGAAAATCCTAGCTAGAGCAATCAGACAAGAGAAGAAAATCAGGGGTATCCAAATAGCAAAAGAGGAAGTTAAGTTATCCCTCTTTGGGGCAATATGATCCTATATCTTGAAAACCCAAGAGAATCTGTCAAAAACCTGCTTTCACTGATAAAGGTGTTTGGCAAAGTCTCGGGATACAAAATAAATGTGCAAAAGTCAGCAACAACAAGTAGGCAGAGAACCAAATAAAAAGCACAGTCCCATTCACAATAGCCACAGTAAAATGAAATACCTCAGCATCTTCCTACCAGAGAAGTGAAAGACTTTTACAAAACACTGCTCAAAGAAATCTAAGAAGTCACAAATAAGTGGAAAAACATTCCATGCTCATGGATGGAATCAACATTGTTAAGATGTCCATCCTACCAAAGGCAATCTATAGATTCAGTGCAATACCCATTAAATTACCAACATCATTCTTCTCAGACCTGGAAATGACAATGCAGAAATTCATATGGAAAAATAAATGACCACAAATAGCAAAAATTATCCTAAGCAAAAGAAACAAAGCGAGAGGTATCACACTTCCAGACTTTTAACTTTACTATAAGACTGTAATAATCAAAACAGTCTTATATTGGAACAAGAATAGACTTATGGACCAATTGAACAGGATAGAGATTCCAGAAGCAAGACCTCAATTTCTCAACCAACTTGTCTTTGACAAAGCCTCCAACAACCACCACTGGGGAGAGAAGTACCTAATCAGTAAATGGTGCTGAGAAAACTGGCTAACCACATGCAGAAGATTGAAACAGAACCTCTACCTGTCACCATACCCAAAAATCAACTCTAAACATAAGACCTCAAACTATAAGAACCTTAGAAAATGCAGGAGACACCCTTATGGAAATTGGAACTGGCAACCAATTCCTGATCAAAACACCAAATGCCTATGCCATAAGAGATATGATAGAGAAGTGGGAACTCAACAAACTGAAAAGCTTCTGTAAAACAAAAGAAACTACCAAGTGAGCGGGGAGACAGCCAACAGAATGGGAAAAATATTTGCCAACTGTATATCTGACAAAGGTCTAACGTTCAGGACCTACAAGGAATGTAAATGTGCCAGAAGGGAAAAGTAAACAGCCCTATGGCAAAGTAGGCAAAAGATATGAATAGATGCTTCTCAAAAGAAGGCATATGAGTAGCCAACAGATACATGAAAAAATGCTCAGCCTCATTAGTCATCAAAGATCGACCTTCCTCTATACATGCTGCAATCCACCTTCTGGGAATATACCTAGAGGAACTCAAATCACTCTATGAAAAAGATATCTGCACACACATGTTTACTGTTGTATTATTCACAATAGCAAAAACATGGAACCAACTGTGCTGCCCATCGAAAGAGGACTGGATTAAAAAACGTGGTATGTATACACAATGGAAAATTACACAGCCATAAAGAAGGACAAAATTATGAACTTTACAGCAACTTGGATGGACTTAGAGTCTATAATGCTGAATGTTCTGTCACAGAAACCAAGAACTGAGTATCATACGTTCTCACTCATAAACAGACCCTGAACAATTATCATAATACTATAAGAAAGGGACTGGCAGTAGTGGGAAACTGCCAGGGAATGGAAGGGGGCACACTGTATCAATAAGGGTACCTGATCTCAAAGCAGGTGAAGTGGAGACCAAAGTGAGGCCCAAACTTTACCTACACAATGACCATTTGTATACCTAACCCTCGTTGTACCCCACATCTTTAAAATAAAAAAATTTTTTAAATAGAAATTTGACCAGAGAATATGCATGTTGCAAATAAGCACATGAAAAGGTGTTAAACAGCATTAGCCATGTAGAACATGTGAATTAAAACCACAAATGAGACGTCATTACACACTAAAATTAAAAATAGTAACAATACCAAATGCTAGTAAAATTTTGGAAAAACTGGTTCACTCTTACATTGTTGGCGTGAATGTAAAATGGTACAGCTTCTGTGGAAAACAATTTGGCAGTGGTTTTTTTTTAAAAAAAAACTATACATGCAACTGCCATATGATCTAGCCAGTAGTCACACTCCTAGGGATTTATTCCAGTGAACTGAAGACATGCTCACACAAAAACCTGTGATCAAATATTTATAGCTGATTTATTCATTATAACCAAAAGCTGGGAAAAAAGCTCCAGAGTACTTCAATAAGTGAATGGTTAAACAACTCTGATACATTCATACCTTGTGATTCTACTGAGCAATTGAAAGGTACAAACTATCAAAAAATGCAAAACCTGGATGAATATCCAGATTATTATGTTGAGTTTTTTAAAAAGCCAATTTCAAAAAGTTACATATTGTATGACTCCATTTATATAACATCATTAAAAATACAAAATTATAGAAATAGAGAACAGATTGGCACTTGCTGGAGGTTAATGAGTGGGTACTCTCAAATGAGTAAACTGAATAAATGGGATCTATCTGCATTCTTTCTTTTTTTTTTTTTTGAGTTGGAGTTTCACTCTGTCACCGAGACTGGAGTGCAGTGGCTGCTCCTGGCCACCGCAGCCTCAAAATCCTTCCGCCTCAGCCTTCCAAGTAGCTGGAACTACGGGCGCGCGCTACCATGCCCGGCTAATTTTTTGATTTATTGTTGAGATGAGGTCTCGCCAAATTGCCCAGGCGGGTCTCGAACCCGCGGGCTCAGGCAATCCACTCACCTCAACCTCCCAAAGCGCGGGATTACAGGCTGAGCCACCGAGCCCGGCTTATCTGCATTATTTCTTACAATTTTTGTGTGTGTTTACAATTATCCTAAAATTAAATGTTAATAAAACAAAAAAATGACTATTCACTTAATCTTCAAATTTGAGTAGAAACTTCTCCCAAAATTTGTCTTTATTTTGTTGTCTTATGCTTCCTGCCTAATAAGAGCAATACATATATTTATTGAACACATGTGACATTTTAATACTGCCTCACTTGATGCTCGCATAAGACGTTGAAGCAAGTGATATCACCCCTATTTTCTATTTGAGGTATCTAAGTCTTAAACAGGTTATATAACTTATACGAGATTACAGAGTTGGGTATCAAGTAACAAAGTCAAGATTCACGTTTAGGCCTGACTGGCTCTAATACCAGTGCTCTTGACTGCCACAATATCCTTCAAAGAATCTGTGTTAAGCATCACTTGGGCAGGACTTTATTTTGGACTGAGAGCTAGGAACATGAGATTTTAATTGCATTTTCCCTCATCCAGTTGTTTTCTTGTATTTCCTTCCCTACATTGCTCTTCTGTGCTCTAGTGCAGATATATTTCTTGTATTCCAAGAGCATCACAGGCAAGCTGAGCTTTTTTCTGCTTCGCTGACTGACCTGATAAAATCCAATACTTTTAAAAATAAGTTTTTAAATAGCTCATGAAAACATAGTCAGGCATTGCCTGCAGTACCCAAGATTTTTTCTGTTCTCTTGAATCACTGTAAAGCAGCTGCCTTTCCCCCTTCCCATCCTCCCAATTGCCTGATGATTTGGGGCAGTGGTGGCAGTGTTTTTCTTTAACTGTTATTAAGAAAACCCATTCATTGTTATAATCATAATTATCACATAAGCTGAGTCCTCAGTCTGTCTCTTGTATTTTCATGGCTGGGAGATATTAAATTAACTCATTACTGTATAAATATGGGAAGTGTTTTAAGACTATCAGCCCCTCAGAGTCCTACAGATATTCCAGTAAACAAAATTCTACATAAACCAGCTTTTCTTCAGCAGTAATATTTATCAGTCAGTCCTCTGGAAAATTTTGAATATACATTAAAGTTAGTTATTTATCATGTGCTGGGCATTGTGTTAAGTGCTTTAAACATGTTAAATGACTTAATTCTCCCCAAATGATCATGAAGTAAGAATTTTTATCATTCTCATTTTACAGATGAGAAAACATATGTGAAGAGGTTAAGGGATTTACCTTAAAACCACACACGGTTTAGGATTTTGAACTCCGGCAGTTTAATTCAAGAGCCCAGAAACTAAACCATCATGTTTTACTGCTTATTCACGTAATAACTTATTTCTATCTTTTACAAATTTATTTCTTTGTGCCTTTGGGAATCATTATAAGGTAGTTGATGTCAGGAAAGAAAACAGAAGTAGAAAAAGTATCAAAGAAATAGTTATTGCTTTGAAAAAATACTTTTTATTTTATAATAATTTTAAAGTTACAGAAAGGTTGCAGTAAGAGTTAAAAGAACTTCAATATGCTTTCTGCCATGTTTCTTAATTGTTAACATTTGATACAATTTCTTTATCATCACTCCTCTACTCCACTCCACCTCTATCTACACACACACACACACACACACACACACACACACACACACATTCTTTTTTTTGCAAATTAGCTGAAAATAAGTTGTAGTTATTGATCCATTATGTCTATTTTTCTAAGAAAAGGACACTCTCCTACATAAGCACAAAATTGAGAAAATTAACATTGAGACCATATAAATCACAAACACCATTCAAATTTCACAAATAGTCCTATTAGTAATAATGTACACTATAGCAAAGACAAGGATCTTATGGTTGAAGAGTCATCTGAGATCAAATGTTACATTTGTCATTTCTTTTTATGTTTTCAGTCTGAAACACTCCTCAGTCTTTCCTTGCTCGTGATCTTGACATTTTTGAAAAGTATAAGATAGTTATTTTGTAGAATCCTCTCAACTTGAGTTTACCCAAGTTTCCTCAATATTAGATTCAAATTATGCATTTTTTTGGCAAGAGTGCCACATAAGTGATGCTGCATTCTTCTCAGGAGATCATATCAAGAAGAATACAGTGTTGATTTGCACTATTCCAAGTGATGCTAACTTCCATCACTGGGTTAAGGTGGTGCTTACCAAGTTTCTTCACTATACATTTTTAGTCTTCCCTTTGTAATTAACAAGTATTTTGTGAAGAGATCCTGTGAGATTACATTTGTGTCTTATTCATCAAGTGTTTACCCACTAGTTTTATACTCCATTGATGATTCTTGCCTAAATAATTACTAGATGTTTAGTAATAATAACTTCTTATCGTTCCTTCCACATTTACTAGTTGGTTTTTGTACTACAACAAAGAACTTTTCGTTTTCCCATATTTATGTCTTTCTTCATTTATCTCACTGTGGACTCATTGATCCTTATTTTAGTCAGTAAGCAATAATCAATTTCTGTCATTGATTTTGATGCTTAAACTGTCCTAATTATCCTTTAAGCTGTCTACTGTGTCCTTTTGACAAGTCCACATCATTTTAAAATTACTTTATTCTTTTATAACAAATCAAAATATTCTCTGTTCATCTTGCACTTTCTTTGTTGCATTTCTGGAATTAAACATGTCTCCAAAAGTTCCTGGTTTGTTTTATTGGAGAAAGACATACATAAACCCAGATGTGGGTACTATGTGTGTTCTTTGCTACTGGGGCGTCATTGCCAACAGAGGGCTAGAAAATGTATAAAATGTGAATATCTATCTATCTATCTATCTATCTATCTATCATCTATCTATCTTTCTATCCATCTATCTATCTAATCTATCTATACATACATACACACAGGGCTATGTCCATTTTTTCTTTCGTTTTCTCTGTCTCTGATATATAATTATATATATGTGTGTGTGTATGTGTGTATATGTATGTATGTATGTATATATATATATATATATATGTATATGTGAGTTTCCCATACTGATATCTCCAATTCCAATCTAACACCACTCTGTTCTTTCTAACTTTAACCCTTTAAATGACTGGTGGAGGCTCTGTTTTAGGTTTGCAATGGCTGTCTTCTCACATCCTTGCAGAACACAGAGAAAAATCACTTCCTATGTGTGTCTTCCCATGAAAGCGCTAATCCCATTCATGAGGTTTCCACCTTTATAACCTCACCCCCTAATAACATTGCATTGGGGGAGGATTTCAATATATGATTTTTAAGAGGACACAAACATTTAGTCCATAACACTCTGAGTTGCCTATTGTATATCTAGGATATATGAATTGTGTGGTAGGTCTGGGGCTCTGGAGATTGAGAACAACACTGAAGATAAATCTCTGAGAGCCATTAGTATATTGGTGATAGTGGAGTCTACTATATTAGATAATACAACCTATAGAAGTTTGTTCTGTAAAAGGAGGGGAAAAGAGATGACTAAGGAGAGAAACTGGAAACAAAAACATCCAAGGAATACTTAGAAGAAGACTTGCAAAAGGGCCTATGAAGGAATGATTGGAGAATGAGACTGAAAAGCAAGAATGTTCAGAAGCCAAGCTAATGGGAATGACTTCTTGCTTTAAATCACTTCAGGATAGCTCCCCATAATACAGTTTCCCCATCTAGAAATAACTAATCACACACAAAGGGAAGAAAAATACACATCCAGGAACAAAAGCCTAAATTAGAACCAATACCTGATAACATCAGAATCATTTAGGACTCTCTCGCTTTATTCCTTAAAAAATGTCCAGGTTTTGTCTCATACCACTGAGGCTCTGAAAGCCTGAGTGGAGACTAACATGTAATTCAGTCAGCTCAACTACTCACTAACAACTCCATGACCACCTCCCTTCTGGCAGATTTTGGACATGCATATGCATCTTCATCTCATCAATTATGCTGCTCCCTTCTACCATGCATCTGCATGTTTTGTCTTATCACCCCATCTGTGTACCTCTGATGTTCCATTCTTTAAGTTTAATGTGCACTCAAATCATTTGGGGAGTTTGGTAAAATGCAGATTTTAATTATAAGTGGAGTCTGAGATGCCACATTTCTAACAAGCTCTAGGTTGCTGCTAATCTAAGTACCACACTTTGAGCAGTAAAGGTTTTCAAGTATACTGTGTCTTCTCTCATATCTCCACCTGTTTAGAATACAACTTCCTAGATATTTTCCTTCAGTCTCTGCTCATTTATGTCCCTATTGATGCCTCTTTCAATCTTACTTTGATCTCTCCTTTCTTCTGACACACTGTGCATCCATAACTTTTATTATGGAATTCAATAGTGCCATTCTCTTCCTTAATTTATTCTTTATTTTTTTTTTTTTCTGACAAACCTGGTTTCTAAGCTAGTTACATCCCTGTCCATCTGTTTGTGTGGCATGGTATCCTCCCAAGCTTAATTTATTCTTATTACCTTAACTCAACAAAATTCCTATTGCTCTGTTAGTTGGGCTCAACTTTGCAAGAGAAAGCAAGCTAATTATATCAAGCCGCACTAGGTTCTTAGTTACTGAGAGCTGATCTATGTCCTCCTGTGTGTTTGTTCATTTAATCTCTCAAGAAAGCAGTTTGGTGCAGGGAGTTTTCCTTAAATCACACTAAGTGGTATCACTGTGCAAGACCAGACCTGTGGGCTGAAGAAGAGCATGATCTTCCAAAACCTCAGAATTTTCCCTGAAACAGGATGAGCTGCTCCTTTTTTCAATTTCTCCTCTAATCACTTCCTGGGGCTTGAGTCTTGAAAATGTCTGTCATTCATAAGAGGCAGTGAGGATTATGGAGATTATAGTTTACAGACCCAAAAGTGGGACACAGTGTTATAATGACACAGAACATATAAAAATACGACTCCCTTAGAAAATTCTATAACCCTGTTTGCAATGTAAAAATTGAATAAGGATTCGGTTCCAGCTCTGGTATTACCTATGAGTTCTTTAAAAAGTTGTTCAATTATTGTAAGCCTTGGTTGTCTTATCACCAAACAAGCATAATAAAATCTATTTCAAAGAGTGATTACAAGAATTAAATTCCCATACTTAATATCGCATTAAATCTTCACAACAATCTATATGTGTACAACCTTTTTTTTTTTTTTACAACTTTAAAGGTAAGACAGAGAAACAAAGTTTAAGTAACTTTTCATAGGTCAAACAGCTATTAAATTGCAGAACTGATTTGAACTTGGGCAGTATGACTCCAGATCAATTATTCCTTTTTGGGCAAAGTATAATACAATAATATTATTTTTAGACCTAATACAAATGACCAGAAGTTTTAAGCATGATATGCGTAAGCATTTTGAGGGCGGAGCCCACATCTGATTTACCTCTGTATCCCTCCTCTTCCCCACTCCGAACCTTGTGCTTTGGTAGCTGCTCAATATATTTCAGGAAAACAAATAAGAAAACAATACCTCTATGGTAAGTAGAAAATAGTTTTGAATGGAAAAATGTGAATCTTAGTCACTAAAAGAAGTATTAAAGGTACAAAAATTTTACTTAACACATGACTAAGATTTCTAAACAGATTTTTCTCTTCTACTTTACTATTAAAAGATCAGAATTCACTAATCTTAAAATCTCTGGTAAGACTGGAATTCAAACTATGGAAGTTTATGATCTACTCTAATTATTCCTTTAAAGTATATAGCCTATGATAATAAAATGTTTACCCTTGGCCTTATTCTGTCTTATTACTCTAAAAAAATAGAAGAAGATATGAAGAAATTAACACTTTAAGAAATAGTTCTAAAAATAACTTGGGGGAACATAATGCAAAATCAACAACAACAAAAGTCCTGTCATGTGCCTAGAGAGGCTGAAATGTCATTTCAGAAAAAACAAACAGCACCAATACAGTGGTGCTTCTCAGAAGAATTAAATTTGCCATCATGCTGTCAGTCACTTGAGCACTCTGTGGTGATGTGGTGACATTTATCTTATTCTGAAGACAGTATGAAGAAAAAAAAGTGAAAAGTGACCAATACATTCTAGAATGAATATTTAATTTCCCATAAGCCCAGCAGGCCAATAAGGATACTAATTTCTGACCTTCTAAAACTCAGTGTAGGAACTCAAAAATAGTTATTAGATTTGGAAAGGAGATTACTATCTGTGATACAGTTAAATTTGTCTTCTGTTTCCAAAATTATTTCTGTTTCCCAAGGGACTGGTTTATCAGTATGTCTACCATGCTGCAGGCATTCTTTAAATATCTAGTGATTCATATTCGCTATTCATACTTCAGAATAAGGGAATAATGCTGACTAAAATCTCTGTATACATGAGTAAAATTTAGCAACTGTCACTCTTCACATCCATTCAGATTATCAAATTACTGGCCCATGAGACTAATCAGGACTTATAAAGTAATTTATGCATTATACACTAAATTTTACATAATTTAAAATAGGAAAATTTCACATAAAATTTGTATTTTTTGTTTCTCAAAAAAAAAAACCCAGAATATTTACCAACACTACCCCCACATTCACAAATGTCAGTGGATCAAAAGTTGATAGCTATTCTACTTGAATCCCATTTTACACATGTGTGTATGTGTGCTCTATCGGTTCCTACTGATATCAGAACTTAAAATACCTAATTGAGAGTGAGCCGGCAGGAGGCTGAACTTTATGCTGGAGGATTCTTATATACTAGGATGAGGAAGACTTTATTCTAAAATTCCATTGCTCTCCCTGTACATTTGTTTGTTTGTCTGATTCTTTTTTTAATAGAAAAAATAAACCCTAGGCAGGGAATTGAGTTATCAGTCTGTATAAGACACATCTCTTGTTATAACTTATTCTATTATTTTTTTCTCTTAATTTTCCATCAACTCTATTACATTTTCCCTCATGGACCCCAGTTAAATGCATTCTCTAAGCTCTTAAACATGCATGTATTCCCCCCAAATAAAAATATCTCATGTAATTGTAGTGGTGCTTTGCAATATGTGTTTTAAGTTTACTTAAAGGATATTTTACCGTATACTTTACTGTCTGTTCTTTCAATCAACATTATTTTAAGTATTCTAAGGAGTAGGAGAATGAACAGATTTGGTGACACATTGCTAGCAGCACTAACAATCTACTTGAGGTATACCATAAATTTAAAGTGATACCAGTTCTCTAGCCATATTCAGCTCCCTTGGTGCAGTTGCGAAATGTGCAGAGAGTTAGATCCAACAGAGTTGGGGGTTTGCCAGGGGAAAATGGAGTAGGAGAGAGACAAGGGAGTTAATGGAGTGATTAAGTGTTGAAGCATGAAATCTAAGCTGGCTAGGAAGAAAACAAGGACATGAAGAAAAGGTTTTATGAAAAACAGTAGGTACAAATGGGTTTCTGGTTGCAGTAAGGATGAAGAATCAATGGAGCCTAAAAAGATAAAGCATAAGGTGGTAGACTGTTATCTGAGAGCAAGAGGTGGGAATTGAGGTAATGGAAGGACTGCATTTAAAGGCAATGTCTAGATTCAAGGTATGACAATGGCTTGTAATTTAATTCTCCCCAAATGCAGTGATATGTATTATTTTACATGTGTCCTTATTAGAGCCATGGGAGGGCTTCCTCAGTATAGTCCCAGGATCAGAACTGTTGGATCATAGGGCATACACCTCTTCAATTTCCCCAAATGCTGACAGATTTTGCTCCAGAATGACAATACTTTTTTATACCCTCATCAGCAGAGCATAAAGGTTTCCCTTTTTACCACATTCAACCTTCTAATTTTTGTTACTGTGATTAAATATAAGGTGGTATCTCAGTTTTAATTTGTATTTCTCTACTGACAAGTAAATCAAGCATCTCATTATTTACAGATTGTTCATTCAGTGCTCTCTTTCTGTAAATAGCTCCCCTTTGCCCATTTTTCTGTTTAGTTTGATTTATATTTAATTCTACATATATTATAAATACTAATCCCTTGTCCATTCACTTTAAAATTTAACTATTTACAGATTGGTGTTCAATTTATCTGGTCTTACATTTGCTGTTGTTTATGGTATAGAGTAGTGATCAATACAATGAATCTACTTCCTCACAACTTCTACTGAACAATGATTTCCCCCATTGCTATCTGTGTTATATATGAAGGTTACAAACACACAAATCTATGCTCACTTCTGGGTTTTCTACCTGTTCCATAGTTCTTTTGCCATTTTTTGCCTTATTTGGCTATATGATAGGTCTTCAAGTTTGGTAGAGTGAGCCTCCCCTTTTGTTATTTTCCTTATTATCTCATGTGTTTTGTTTTCTAATGTAATGAAATGTAGGAAAATATCTTTATAACTTTTTTTTTTAGTTAGAGTCTTACTTTGTCACCCAGGCTGGAGTGCAGTGGCACACTCACAACCACAACAGCCTCGACTTGCTGGGCTCAGGAAATCCTTCTGTCTCAGCCTTCCAAGTAACTGGAACTACAGGCACATGCCACCATGCCTGGCTAATTTTTTGATTTATTGTAGAGATGAGGTCTTGCCAAGTTGCCCAGGCTGGTCTCAAACCCCTGGACTCAGGCAATCCTCTCACCTCAGCCTCCCAAAGTGCTTGGATTACAGGCTTGAACCACCACGCCTGACCTATAACTTTTATGTGGAAAAATATTCTTTTAATTAGACAATAAATAATTGGTGATTTTGACTATAACAAAATTAAGGATTCTAATATATATATAAACTATATACATTGAGTTCCTCAAAAAAGTCTGCTAGAATTTTACTTACATGTTAACTTAAAAAGAATTTGAACTTCCACAATGTTAAATCAGTCTACCTTTAAGCAAGGCATATGAAATTTTCTTAAGATCCTCATGTAGCTTTTAGCATTTTTCTACTTCAGTGTCTTATGAAGACTTTGTTATGTAAGTCTCCATAAAATTTATACTTTTTTGCCATTACTGTAATATTATTTTGTTTCCTAGAAATAATTTCCCATGTAGATGAATGACATTTATTGTAAGTTGAGGTCCAGAGACCTTGTTTTATTCTCTGATTAATTCTAATATTGTAGTTTGTCTAGTGATTATTTGAGGTACTGTATGGACATTACCATATTATCTGCTAGTACACAGACTTACAGCAGAATAGTAGCCTTATACCAGGTTCACTTAACCCTAATATCTGAACTAGAAAACAAAAAAACACCATAGACACAAAATACAGACTGTTCTCACTTTTGAATACAGATAAAAAAAATTATAAAGCAATATTTTAAAAACGGAATTCAGAAATACATGAAAAAATAATATATCATGCCTCTGTTGAGTCTATCTGAAGACATTTCTATACTATAAGTTTAAAGAAAAACACATGAATTGATTGATAGACGTCCTATAAGCAGTTGTTAATGTTCAGCAACTATTTCTGGTTAAAACCAGCAAACAAAAGCCCCAAATACTTTTTAGTAAATTAGAAATAACATAAAATCTCCTTAATGAACCCCTCAGCAAATACCACATCTCATGTTAAACACTAAAAGCAATCCCACTAAACAGTTGCAATAAATTTCATGAAGATTCTCATTATCACTACTACTAATAAAAATTGTATTGAGTTGTACCCACTTCAATGAGATTTAAAAAGTAAAAACAGAGATACACGTTAGAAAAAAAGAGACAAAAATGCTATTTTACAAACTAGGATTGTCCCCCTTGCAATATAAAATAGAAACAACTGAAAAACTGTTAGAAGTTATGAGTGTTTAGTAACTAGGTACTATATATGAGAAGTCTACAAAGATCAATAGTCTCCTTTATCAACTAGAAATGATAATCAGAAGAGACTGAGAGGGAAAGGCATTAACTGCAGCAAGGAAAATTATTAAATACCTTGGAATAAACCTAGCAAGAAATGTGCAAAATCTTTATAAAGAAAATGACTCAGTTTTACCTAAGTATATTAAAGAAACTGGATTAAATAGAGAAACAAACTATATTCTCAGATGGGAAAATTCAATATTTTAAAAATACACAGCTGGGCTCGGTGGCTCAGCCTGTAATCCCGCGCCTTTGGGAGGCTGAGGTGAGTGGATAGCCTGAGCCCGCGGGTTCGAGACCCGCCTGGGCAACCTGGCGAGCCCTCATCTCTACAATAAATCAAAAAATTAGCCGGCTGTGGTAGCGCGCGCCTGTAGTTCCAGCTACTTGGAAGGCTGAGGCGGAAGGATCGCCGGAGCCCAGCAGGTCGAGGCTTCGGTGGCCAGGAGCGGCCACTGCACTCCAGTCTGGGCGACAGAGTGAGACTCCAACTCAAAAAAAAAAAAAAAATACACATTCACACATTTATCTATAATTTGGTGTACTCTAATCAAAATCTATAATCTTTTAAGAAACTTGATAAGTTGATTTCCACTTTCAAAATTGCAGGGAAAAACTTGACAAGACTTAGGAGATAAGGAAATGGAGACACATGTGGCTGTGAATGGGAGGGACATAGGCGACAGCTAGAGATGGTTTGGGGATCAAGAGAGTTGTTTTTTTTTTTTTTAAAGAGTCTTGAGCATACTTAAATACTGATGGGGGAAAAAACCAATAGAAGGGAAGAAATTAAAATTGAAAAAAATAATAATAGCATGCGTTCCTAAATACCTGAGGGGCATAGTATATTTTTCAGTAAGGTTATAACAACATGAGCATACTGAAGAACAGTTTTAGAATATAAAACAAAAAACTCTTGCTCAGGGTGGCATCATGAACATAATAATCTAACATCTATATGCAATCCTTTCCAAATTGTCATTGAAAGGACCAGAGGGATATATAATGAAAGAGAAAAAAAAAAATCAAACAGCAAGAAGACTATGGAAGGTTGTATTTTACCTGTCAGTTACATTGAGTATATATTGAAAGACACAATGAATACAAGGTAGAAAAAAGGAATACTGAACTGTAATATCCTACAAGAAACAGGTAAGCCTCTTGGAATAAGTGGAAATCAAAGCCAAGATAACACCTAATCAAAGCTGGTTCCCTAGTCATCTTCACCCTGCCTTTATTTGAGGTGGAAAGAGGGACAGACTGGCACATCTGCAGGAAAAAAGGGCCATTTAAATCCTCCTGGAGCTTAGAGGAAATAACATTATCCTGTAAGTGTAGACTTTACAATATTTGGATCAATCCAATCTGCTAAGGAGACATTAAAAAATACACTAAAAAAATTGAACAAATTATGGGACAAAAATAAATCTTCTTAGATGCATCAAACATATGACAAAATAGTAAGAAATTATCAGGCCAATACATAAGTGAAGGAACCTTTGCTGGAGGAGCATTTATTTGCCAAATCCTCTGAACTTTAACAGTAGTTTCCAAGGCTTGCTGTGGCAGCTTGGGAGACAGAAGATTAAAACCAAAGTACAACTAGGTGAGGTTCTAAAAGAAGACCCTCCCTCCATAAAGCTAGGACTCCAAAGAGCTGTACCCATAGTATGAGAGTAAGACAGATATAAACTGCCTCCCCTACTTCACATAGACAGGAGATTGCAGTGGCGCTGAGCTGAATACCCACTAAATGAATCAGTAAATTAATATGTGAGAATATCAAGGGCTGGAAACAAAAGTAAAACAACAGATATTCACTAACATAGCTACACAAACTATATATTGAAGCTACCACATTTAAAAAGCAGTGACTACTCTGGTATTGAGATACAAGGATATTGAGAGTGTTATTGTTCAAAATGCCCAAACTGGAAATTATGCTGATGCGTACAACCACCAAATTGGAAATTATGCTGATGCATACAACCACAAAATGGGAAAATAAATTATGATTTTATACTCATACAATGGTATATTAGACAGCAAAGAAAATTAACAAATTATAACCTCATTCAAAAACAGGAATAAATCTCACAAATATAATATTGATAGAAAAAAGTCACCAAAGCATATATATAATTGTTTTCACATAAAATTATAAAATCCAGAAAAACTATACCATACTATTTAAGAATATAATTAAGTTATTGCAATATAAAGAAAAGCAGGAACATGATTTTACAAAAGTACATTTGGGGAGAGGCAATGAAGGATTTCTTGTGTGCTGCCTTGATCTAGTTGGTGATTATATAGGTGGTCACTTTACAACTTTTCTTTAAGCTGTACAAATAATTTTTTACTCTTTTCTGTAGGTATGAGATATATAAATATATGTGTGTGCACACATATATATATACATGCACACATATATATATATACACACACATTGCAAAAAAGTTAAGTAGGAAACTAAGACAAAATAAATACTAGGAGGAAAATAACAGTGGAGAAGGAAGAAGAAAAGGAGGAAAGACGAGGGCGCATAGCTCTCTCTAACTTGAACTGTCACAAGAACCATGGAATCTTAGTCTTTGAGCACCAAAACAATGCTTCCTGCTTTACCTGTTCCTAGCTCTATTGTTTTAATTTTCCTTTAGGTTTCTAGATTTCAAAAATGGCAATGTAAAACTTGAAGAAATCTAAAATGTCTCCTTCTGTCAGTATTTCAAGTATTTGGAAGGAACCAACATAGTCTCTAGCAAAGCACCTTACTTCCCTATTGATTAAACACAGACATCCCTCAGTAGATCTAATGAAAAAATAAAAAGGTAATTGGACTATAAAAATACTCAGCAGTGAAAAAGAGGGATCAAATCGACAAGGTCCCACCCTCTAGATAACCCCAAGTAAACAGACGTGTTGCCCTAAAAGAAAAAAATCTACAACTCATGCATTTAAAACGATTTGGGGAACATTATTTTTATAAAATTAGAGTAGAAAATTATGAAAAAACTGCAATATGAGATCAGGAAGTATTTTTCACAACTCGAAAAGCATGAATATTGAATTTTTTCAAAGACGTCAGCAAACGAGATTTGCCATGAGAAGAAAGCTGAGATAATGAACTAGACACATTCTAAAGAAAAATTAACCTCAAAAGAAATGGCTCAATATAGCCCACTATAGACAGAATTGATGAGAGAAAACATTAGAGACGTGTAGGACAAATTGAGAACAGAAAATACGCACGTAAGGAGCATTCCAGAAAGCTAACAGAGAAAACACAAAATCAAAGAAATAAAAGGTAAACATGCCTGAAACTAAAGAACTGCTTGGATTTTCAGGGTAAAATGTCTCCTTTTACTCACAAGTAAATACAATTTTTAAAAAGGCAAAGCTTCATATGCTTGTAAATTTTAAGAATTAAAAAAATAAATTATACCAGCATTCAAATAGAAAAACAAAAGAAAATGAAATACAAAATTAAAAGAGTCCTGTTGGCCTCACGTTTCTGCTCCATAACCAAAAATTACCAGAAAAAAATTCGGCATTATTTATATATTGCTACAGAATCTTGAAAATGACAGACATATAGTACCAACATTTTCTATTTGAGAATCCACTGAAAGATGTTCCTCACCATATAGAAACTCAGAAAGCCTAATAACCACATTTTTATTATATTCTTAAAAGTTATTTTTTTTAAAGTTATTGCAGGTTCTACTTTAGCTGACCACAATAAAAAAAAATAATTTTCATTATTTTATTTTTTATTATTACTGCCAATCAGATTTATTATTTACCAAAATTACACGTGCATCTGTGTCTGTGTATCCATCACATATTTAACTAGCATTAGAAACCTTCCATGAAAAACATATTTAATAGAAATTAAACATCCATTCAGTTTAATTCAAAAGTATCCCAATATTTCAAGTCAAGTTGTTGAAACAACTGTTAAGAGCTTTAATTTTTTATTTGTAAATGGGACTCTGTCTTTAAAATATTTAAAAACTTTCTCTCCTCTTTCTCATTAAAAAATGAATTTTAAACATAATTAAAAGGATGATAGTATTTTAAAAATTGGCAGTAAGTACTGAAAACAAACAAAATTTTGTCTACATAATTTTTTAAACATCTTAATGGAATTGAATGCGATTGTCACTAATTATTTCTGACAAAGCAGCTATATAACATAAAAACAATAAATTAAAAATTTAAAATCCCAGTGATTGCATTCAAAACTGCAAAGGGAAATGTGAGAAAACTAGGAAGCAGAAACATTCTAATTTTCTCTTTTCGAAAAATGAGAGGGGTCAAAAATTGTTTTAGTTTTTATATTGAAAGCATAGATCCTTTCTCATTTTAAAACAAATGTTGTTGTATGTTGTCAGCAAATAAGTATATTTTCTCTCTTCCTTTAATTCCTTTTTAATTTGGCTTTTTTCATTTGCTGACATTCTATACCAACATTAAATAACTGTCATATTTCTTACTTCAGATTTTTTCTGATTTACTACAAAGAAGGCTGTCAGCTAACACCTTGAGGCAGATATATTTTGCCACATTCTATATTTGGTTTGCTAAGAGTTTTCTTGTTTCTTTTTTTTTTCAGACTGGGTCTTGCTCTGATGCCCAGGCTGGAGTTCAGTGGTATGATCATAGCTCACTGCAATGTCGAACTCCTGGGCTCAAATAATTCTCTCACCTGGAACAACCAGCATGCTGGGATTACAGGGGTGAGCCACTGCCTCGTGTGGCTTTTTCCTTTTGATCTGCTGATACAAAAGATTATATTAATAGATATTATAAAACTGTATTCCTATTTGTTCATGATATATTATTATTATCTTCTGAGTTAGAATCTCACTTTGTTGACCAGGCTGGAGTGCACATGTAACTAATATATTAGTTATTTCTTGGCTCAATGGGGAAGAAAAACACAAACTAACAATTGCAGTCTAATCCACAGATAAGAGTACAAATGAAAACACTTTACCCTGGCAGCAGAAAATAAACTTTTGCTTTGGAATAGAAGGAAAATTGAAGACTAGAAGTGAACCTCAAATGAAGGCACTGCAGCCTCAACCTCCTGAGCTTAGGCAATCCTTCCACTCCCGAGTAGCTGGGGCTACAGGTGCATGTTTTTTTACAGAGACGAGGTCTTGTTATGTTG
>CAUYQG010106010.1:0-50026 GCA_963574415.1 Tarsius wallacei
GCGCACTACCACGCCCGGCTAATTTTTTTTTTTGATTTATTGTAGAGATGAGGTCTCGCTTGCCCAGGCGGGTCTCGAACCCGCGGGCTCAGGCAATCCACTCACCTCAGCCTCCCAAAGCGCGGGATTACAGGCTGAGCCACTGAGCCCAGCTAATATCTACTTCTTTAGATTATTATCAGGATTAAGTTATTGTACGTGTAAAGAATTCAGGGCACACAACAAGTGCTCAATAAATACTGCTATAATAATACCTAAAGGACACCTATGAGTCTTTTCTAATCCAAATACTCTTTTATCGATACATATACACACACATAAAGTATCATTAATTAATTGTATTTGTGAAAGCATGGCTTACATGGAAAATAGAAAGAAATCATTTCTGGGGAGTTTAGTTCATTTTGTGTAGTAACTAGATTCATTGATTTTTAGAGGCAACTTCTGTTTCTGCATTCAAAATGACAAGCCTCTTTAAAAAAAATAACTCACAAAAAGGATTGTATTTATCCAACAGCTCAAAAAGATTCTTTCTAAGACATGCTTCTATCTCCTTCTTAATACAATAGTCTTTGCTTAGGAACTTTTCAGATATTTAATTTATACTATTTCATTAAGTTGTATTGACTTTATTATTTTATATTGATGTTATACCAATTTGTATACTTTGTATCAATTTGTATCAATCGACAGACCTGAGAAATATGCTCCTTCATGGAAAACAAATTTACTCATTTGAAAGTAGACTTATACTTTATATTCCCTACTCAGTACTGCCTTTTAAATTTATGTTCTATATTTTCTAGGCTCTTCTACAATATGTTTCATAAATACAAATATTTATGGTCCCAATCAATATTGTTTGACATATTTCATTGGAGACATTGGCTAACTACAGTAATCTATTGTTAACCCAAAAATATTCTAGGTTATAATTGTTATGAATAGTAACTCCTATATTTGCTTCCAATGCCACTTTGGTTCTTTAATATTTTTTATTTCTGTGTATAGTATCTTCCCAGTTCCAGAGATAGTAGCTTTCTCCACAACTGCCAGGTATCCTCAGCTAGCCATGTTTTTATTCATCTTCTCTGAACATGCTCTTAAGAACATCAACATCAAAAAGCTTTGCTCATTTACTAAGTTTACCAAACAATGGACATTCTTCTCTAGTGACGATAATTTACCAGCCTGTTATCATAAAGTATGATTCAATGTAGTGTAAGTAATTAATAAATGTACTATAGATAATAGTTGAAGGCTGAACCAAAAAAAGTGATTTTGAATGCAGCAGATGGGACTTATTATTCAAAAGGCTGTGGAGGTGGTTCCAGTTCTGGTCAAGATGGAGGAAGCATATTTACTCCCCTCTTTCTTTCCCTCTGAATGTGACAAAAAACCCTGAACAGAATGCATGTAGCAATTATATAAGGATTCTAAAGAGCAAATGGTAGCAGACAGAATTCAAGAATACTTTGAGCCAGCAGTGAGTTGTTTGTTTGTTTGTTTGTTTGTTTTCCTCTCTGGAATCTCTTGGCCTGAACTCAAAGGCACTTCAGAGACTAGAATTATACAAGAATGAGGGGAAGAACTACAGGAGAAAAGTCTTTGTTTCTGGTGCAAGGAACAGAAAACGGAACCTTTGTGGGTCAGAAAAGTGGATAAATCCCCTGGATTTGTTGTTGTTTCCTTCACTGTCTCTTACCCTAGTTCCAGGCAATCATGAGGCAGCAATAGATGGGAAGACACAATTCCAACCAGAGAAACTCTGGTACAAGATCATGGAGGAGAATTTGCGCTACATTCTTTTTTTCTCTTAATTCTTTTGCCAGTTAGCGTTAGAAGCAGTTACAATATTGTGGAAAAATCACAGAAAATATGCAGCAGTGTAGGGAAACTAAAACCCTGGTTTTTAGCCTAAGAATGAGGAAAAGGGGCTTTGGGATGCTAGAAAATATTGTGGAGAGAAGGGAGTTCAGGAACATGATCCTATAAAGTGGTCTATAAATTTCTGGGCTCACTCCCAAGCTATGTATGCATGTTTCTGATCCTAAATAGCACATGACGGACTTTGAGAAATGAGCTATGAGGTAGAGTATAATTCAGTTTCCAGCCTGGACACTATGTGACACATATTTAAGAAAGATCCGATGAGTACTGCAAAGACTTTAAAAACTGAACTGAGGCCGAGCTTGGTGGCTCAGCCTGTAATCCCAGCACTCTGGGAGGCCGAGTTGAGTGGATTACCTGGGCCCGCAGGTTCGAGACCAGCCTGGGCAACTTGGCAAGACTTCGTCTCTACAATAAATCAAAAATTAGCCGGGCGTGGTAGCACGCGCTTTTAGTTCCAGCTACTTGGAAGGCTGAGGCGGAAGGATCACTGGAGCCCAGCAGGTCGAGGCTGCAGTGGCCGGGAGCGTGCAATTGCACTCCACTCTGGGTGACAGAGTGAGACTCCAACTCAAAAATAAAATTAAATTAAATTAAAATTAAAAAAAAAAAACTGAACTGACATTGAAACAATAGGCAACAGAAGGCAGGTAAGAACTTGCATCCTAGACCTAACCTGGTTATTTGCATAATAAAACAAAATATCAACATTTTCCCTATGGGAATCCTGTATCACTTAACATTCCAAATCCAGAGTCACTTAATATAATATTCAAGTTTTTCAGAAGAAATTCAAAATTATTCAGCATAGAAGAACCAGGAAAATGTTATTATCTCACAAGATGCCAACCCCAAGGTGACACAGATATTGGAATTCACAGACTAAGACTTTAAAGCAGCATTGTAACTGTGTACCAAGAAATAATAAACACAGTGGAAACAAATAGAAAAAATAAAAAACCCAAGAAATAAATACAAAATTTAGAATTAAAAATGCAATAAGCAAAATAAAATAATCACTTGACTAACAATAGCAAAAAAAGGATGACAAATGAAAGATTCAATGAATTTGAAGATAGAATATTAGAAATTATCCAATCTGAACAAAAGTATGACATTTTATGACATTTTTCACCAGTAGGCCTGCTCTTTACAAAAATGCCAAAGGAATTTATTCATATGAAAGGAAAATGATATTTGAGTGAAACTTGGAATAACAGAAAATATGGAAGAACAATAGAAATGGTAAAAAAAATCTGCTTAATAGAATAGATTTTCTTCTCTTGAGATCTTTAAAACATATATGATTGTTGGAAGAAACATTTTAACACTATCTTATGGAGTTTTCAAAAAGGGGAGTGGGTAGAGGGACCTGTAAATTGTAACTTTTTTACATTTCACTTGAAGTGGTAAACTATTAATTCAAAAAAGACTGTGAAAAGTAACATATTTATATTGTAATTTCAAGATCAACCACTAAAATGTATAAACAATGGGGTATAAGTTAAATGTAAAAGAATGGAAAAATATATCATGCAAGCACCAATCAAAATGAAGCTGCAGTGGTTATATTAACATCAGACAAACAGTCTTCAGAGCAAGAAGAAAATTTTCCAAGGATAAAGAGTATATCACATATTACTTTAAAAGTTGATTTACTAAGAAAACAGAACTGTATAAAATGTGTATGCATGGAAGAACATAGCCTTGAAATATAAGAAGCAAAAACTGATAGATCTGAAAGGACAGTGAGACAAATTCACGCTTACAGTTAGGAACTTCATTACTCCTCCCTGAGCAATAAACATAACAAATAGACATAAAATCAGCAAGGGTATAGAAGAACTATACCAATAACCAGATGGATTTAATTGACATTTATAGAATATTCCACTCAACAGCAGCATAATACACATTCTTTTCGAGTGCATACAGATGTAGCAAAATAGACAACCTCATAGGTCATAAAAAAAAATTTTCAAATTTAAGATAAGCGAAATCATATAGTGTTTGTTCTCTGATCATAATGGGGTAAACTAGAAGTAAACATTTTAAATAACTTTTAAAATCTCCAGATATTTAGAAATTAAACAAAACAATTCTAGCCAATCCTTGAGTCAGAGATGAACTCTTAAGGTAAATTAGAAAATATTTTGAAGTAAAGGAAAATAAAAATATAACATCAAAATCTGTGGGATACAACTAAAACAGTGCTCAGAAAGAAATTTATAGCACTAAATGCTTATGTTGTATTAGAAGAAAAGGAAGTTCTCAAATTAACAATCTAATCTCCCAGGAATAGAACATTAAGAGACCAAACTAAACCCAAAGCAAGGAAGAGGAAAGATAGCAAAATATTTGAGTAGAAATCAATGAAGGAAAATAGAGAAACAATAGGGAAAAGATGATGACCAAAATCTGTTTTTCTGAAGAAATCAATAAAATTTACAAAGTTCTAGTCACTGACAAAAAGCAAAAGACCCAAATCATCAATATCAAAAATGAAAGGAGTATATATATGTAATTTGTCAAGGATTGATATATAGCAAAATCCATTCAAGAAATAGATAAATTGAATCATTCTATATCTATTAAAGAAATCAAATCTTCCAGAAAAGAAAACTATAGGCTCAGATGGTTTCACTGAAAAATTCTTTGAAAAAAGGTATAGCACTAATTCTAAAGAATCTCTTGCAAAAAATAGAAGAAAGAATATTTTGAACTCATTTTAATAGGCCATAATTATCCTAATACCAAAGTCAGACAACATCACAATAAAGTTACAGTCCAATATATTTTATGAACATAGATGTAAAAATTCTTAACAAAATATTGGCAAATCAAATCCAGCAATACTTGAAAAAACTAAACATCACAACTAAGTGGGGTTGATTCCAGGAATACAAATCTTGTTTAAAATTCAAATGTTGATCAGTTTAGTATATCATATTAACAGGTAAAAGAAAAACATGATTATATCGATTGACACAGAAAAAGCATTTGACAAAAATTAATTTTTATTCATGATTAAAAAAAATCTCAGCAAATCAGGAATAAAAGAAAACTTCCTTAAACTGATAAAGGGTATCTACAAAAATCTATAGTGAGCATCATATTTAACGGTGAAAGACCAAATGCTTTCTTCCTAATATTAGGAATGCGATAAGGATGTTTACTGTCACACTTCTAGTCAACATCGTGCTGGTAATTTTAGCCAGTGCAATAAAACATGAAAAATAAATAAGATACACATTTAAAAAGGAAGAAATAATGACTAATTTACAGATGATATAATAGTTTTTGTATAACCAAAAAAATCTACAAAACAAACTCCTAGAAATAATAAGTCAGTTTAACTAGATTGTAAGATACAGGGCCAGGACTTAAAAATCAAGCGTATAGCTATCTACTAGAAATGAATCATTGAAAACAGAAATCAATAAAATCAACTTACAAAAAGCTCCAAAAATTTTAAATGCTTGAGAATAAATATAGCAAAACACATGTAGGATCTGTATACTAAAAGGAAGAGGAAAGATAGCAAAATATTTGAGTAGAAATCAATGAAGGAAAATATTAGTATATTATTATATACTAATAAAAGAAACCAAAGAAGACTTAATAAGTGGAGAGGAATACTGTGTTTGTGAATTAGAAGACTAAATATGGTTAAGATACCAATTCTCTGTAATTTGTTCCATAAATTTCACGCAATTCTGATCAAAATCTCAGTAGGACATCTTGTAGATACATACAGACAAACTGATTTTTAAATTTAGAAATAAATGCAAGGTAACTATAACAGCTAAACCAATTCTGAAAAAGAGGAATGAAGTTGAAGAACTCAGACTGTTTACTTTTAAGATTTACTATAAAGCCTCAGTAACCAAGAGATGTAGTATTGGTAAAGGGATAAACACAAATTAACTGAACAGAAGAAACAGTCCAGAAACAGACCCACACAACTAGGACCCATTGATTTCGATAACGGTTCAAAGACAACTCAGTGGAGTAGGAATAGTAATTTTTAACAAACAATATTGGAAGAATCGGCCATCTGTGATAGGCAGAATTCTAACATGACTCCCAACATGTTCTGCTCCTTCCCACCCTGGTGTATACATGCCTTGCATAATCCCTGGACCTGAAAATATGATGGAATTTCCTCCTGTACTACACTTGGCACAGTTGACTTTAAAATAGGAAGATTACCTGGTGGGGCTGACTTAATCACATGAAAATAACATACATATTATATATATATTTATACACACACATGTGTACATACACACGTACATACAAGCAGAGAGTCTTCTCTGGCTAGTCTCTGAAGAGGAATTCATAGCTCCAGAAGGATTTGGTGTAGCATCGCTGGAAGATAAAGATGGCTACATAGCTAGGAGGCCTCTAGGAGTTAAGAGTGATCCCTGGCTGACAGCCAGCAAGGAAAAGGAAGCCATAGGTTTATAACCTCAAGGAAACGAATTCTGCCAACAAGAATGAGATTAGAAACAGATTTTCCCTCAGAGCCTCTAGACAATTTAGCCTAGCCAATACCTTCATTTTAGCCTTGTGATATCCTAATCAGAAGATCCAGTCACACTGTGCCAGAGATCAGGCTTACAGAACTGTGAGCCAATAGGTTGGTTTGGTTTCGGGATTTTTGTTGTTGTTGTTTGTTTTTGTGTTTGTTTGTTTATTTTAATGCTGCTAAGGTGCAAGTGGTTTCTTATGCAGCAGTAGAAACCTAATGCAATATCCATAGGCCAAAAAAATGAACCTTAGCTTAAACCTCAGAACTTATAAAGAAGTGAACTTGGTCGGTCTCAGTGGCTCAACCTGTAATCCTGGCACTTTGGGAGGCCAAGATGAGTGGATTGCCTGAGCCCAAGGGTTCAAGACCCACCTGGGCAACTTGGTGAGACCTTGTCTCTACAATAAATCAAAAAAAATTAGTCGGGCATCGTAGCGCATGCCTGTAGTTCCAGCTACTTGGAAAGCTGAGGCGGAAGGATTACTGGAGCCTAGCAGGGAAAGGCTGCGGTGGCCAGGAGTTTGCCACTACACTCCAGTCTGGGGGACAGAGTGAGACTCCAACTAAAAAAAAAAAAGTGAACTCAAAATGGATTGTAGATCAAAATGCAAAACTATAAAACTTCTAAGAAGAAAACATAAGAAAAAAATCTTCATAATCTTAAATTAGGCAAGAGATTCTTAGATATTATACCAAGAGCAGCATCCATAAATAAAAAAATGAGGAATTGGGATTAAGATGGCTGAAAAGAGGCAGCTAGACTGTGTTTCTCCTGTGGAGTAGACCAAGATAGAGTTTCCTCAGCACCTAGAGAGAAACAAGACCAGGAGCTTGAACCACAACTCATCAAAGATGTAGTAATAACCAGATAGTGCAAAGAAGAGAAAAATTAATTGACCTATGTTGGAATTAGCCAGACTCTCACCTGGATCACCACAGACCATGACAGCGGGGAAGATGAGTGAAAGGAATTCTGGAATTCAGTGCTCCTCCCACAGACTTGAAGGGGCCTCTGAGCCTTGCAGACTCCAGACCCTGACTGGAAAGTACCTTACCCACAGCCATGTTCTGCCAAAACCCACATAAAGTGGTGCAGGGAAAGGGGTCTCTGAGAAGTTCCAACTGCCATATCCCAGGAACTCAACCTTTGCTGGTGGCTGGTTTCTAGCCAGCCTGGAAGGGGACAAGTCCCAAGGGCAAACTCCACAGCAACAGGAGCAGGCTGCTGAGAGAACACCCCAGGCCCTGAGGCCTGCTGCACTTTGACATTCAGATCACAAATTGCCTGAGGTTAAGGCAGGGGAGTAGGGTGGAACTGGTTGCTGTAGCAACTTCTCTCTCCCCTTGTGCTCACAAACTCTTCTGTGCCCACCCTGCACAACAGCATTACCCCAGTAGCCAGGGACTCCTTTCCAGTCCCCACTCAGGTAGCCAAGAGTGAACACAGGTGTGGTGATTGGGCTCCATTCCCCCCACACTCCCCTCAAAGGCTCAAAATAAACAGAGAACTTGGATAATCCCCAGAGCCCCACCCTCCATCTAGGTTGGCTGAGCATTTTCTTGGAGCAACACAGGCCAAAGGGAAAGCCCACAGCCACCATTGCAGTTGGCTCTTTTCCACAAGTGCCACCTGCTGGCCAGAGGTGGACAAAACAACCCATCACATCATATAATAGCTCAGTTTTGGGAAAGGCCTAATCCCAGATTCCAGCTAACACCATTATACAAGCCACTTCATCCACTCAAGACACTGTGAGTCTAAGCAGGTACCCAGCACAGGACTGCCACAGCTGGCAATTGAGAAACTCACCACACCAAGGCTATGTATAACCAAGGGAACCCTAAAGTGCCTATGGACAGCCCACTGTCAACCTCAAATAAGAAGAAATAGTCTACACAAATGAGAAGGAACCAGAAAAACAATATGGAAAAACAGTTCTCCAACATTCCCAAAAGACAACATGTAATCATCTGTTTATGCAAAGTTAATGTGAAGGAAAGAATTTTAAAGGCAGTAAGACAAAAGCATCAAATAATTTACAAAGGTAGTCCTATCATACTACAGCACATTTCTCAGAAGAAACCCTATAACTCAGAAGGGGTTGGGGCCCCATCATCAATATCCTCAAACAGTGTAACAGTCAAGGATTTTGTATCCTGCAAAACTAAGTTTCATAAATGAAGGAGAAATAATGTCTTTCTCAGACAAGCAAACGCTGAGAGAATTTGTCACCACTACACTGGCTCTACAACATATACTCAAAGAAATTCTAAATACTGAAACTAAAAATCAAAATACGTCAGTAGAAAAACACTGGAAATCATAAAGTTCACAGACCTTATGGAACATCAGCACAATAGAAAAAATAAATCAATAAATCAAATAGATAACAACCAGAATGATGAATGAGAACAAAAAAGACATAGACTGGTAGAATGGATTTAAAAATACAACATAAGTATCTTCTGCCTTCAAGAGGCCCACTTAACACACAAAGACTCCTATAAACTCAAAGTAAGGAGATGGAAAGGTATATTCCATGCAAACGGAAACCCAAAACAAGCAGGAGTAGCTATTCTCATATCAGATAAAACAGACTTTAAATTAACAACAGTTTTAAAAAGACAAAGATGGTTATTATATAATGCTACAGGGATCAATCCAACAAAAAGACAAAACAATTTTAAATATATATGAACCCAACACCAGAACCCCTAGCTATATAAAACAAATTCTTCTACACCTAAAAAAAGGAGACAGACAGCAATACAGTAATACTGGGAGATTTCAATACTCTGCTGACAGCAATAGATAGATAATCTATTTGACTATCAAAGTCAACAAAAAAACACTGGAGTTAAACGGGACTCTAGAGCAAATAGAACTAACAGACATCTACAGAACTTTACACCCCAGAACTACAGAATACATTTTTCTCACCAGCATATCGAACACTCTCTTAAGATAGATCATATCATAAACCACAAAACAAGTCTCAATAGATTCAGAAAATTGAAATCATATCAAGCACCTTCTCAGACCACAGTGGAATAAAAGTAGATATTAACTCCAAGAATTGTCAAAGCCAAATAAAAACAAGGAAGTTAAACAATCTGCTTCTGAATGATCCTTTGTTCAACAAAAAATCAAGATGGAGATCTTAAAATTCCTCAAAATGAGTGACAACAATGAAACAAGTTATCAAAACCTCTGGACAACACCAAAGCTGTGCTTGAAGAAACACTTATAGCGATTAAGGCCTATGTGAATAAGACTGAACAATCACATATCAACAATCAAATGACACACATAAAGAACTAGAAAAACACGAAACCAAGTCCAAAGCTAGCAGAAGAAAATAAATAATGAAAATCAGAGCAGAACTAAATATAATTGAAATTTTAAAAAGCCAACACAAAGGATCAATGGAAAAAAAAATTGGTTTTTTGAAAAGATTAAATAAAATTGCTATACCACCAGCTAAATTAATTAAGAAATAAGAGAGAAGATGCAAATTAGCTCAATCAGAAATGAAAATAGAAACATTACAACTAATACAACAGAAATTCAAAAGATCATCCTAGATTATTATGAACACCTCTATGTAAACAAACTAGACAATCTAGAGGAAATGGATAAGTTCTTAGAAACATATAACTCCTCAGCCTTGAATCAGTAAGAAATAGAAACCCTGAACAGACCAATAATGAGTAACAAGATTGAAACAGTAATTAAAAGTCTCCCCCCCAAAAAAGTCCAGGACCTAATAGACTCACAGCCAAATTCTACGAGACTTTCAAAGAAAAACTGGTACCAATTTTAATGAAGCTATTCCACAATATTGAAGAGGAGGGAATTCTCCCTAACTAATTCTATGAAGCCAGTATCAAGGAAAACACGCAATCAAGAAAGAAACTACAGACCAATATCCTTTATGGTCATAGATGCAAAAATCCTTGACAAAATATTAGCAAACCAAATTCAACAGCACATAGAAAAAAATCCACCACAATCAAGTTTTAGCCCAGGTATGGATGGATATTCAGCATACTCAAGTCAATAAACATGATCCACTACAGAAACAGAATTAAAAGCAAAAATCGTATAATCATTTCAATAGATGCAGAAAAAACATTTGATAAAATTGAGCATCCCATTATGATAAAAACCCTCAGAAAAATGGGCATAGAAGGAACATTCCTTAAAATAATAAAAGCCATATGTGGCAAACCCATAGCCAGTGTCATCCTGAATGGAGAAAAGTTGCACACACTCCCACTCAGAGCAGAAACAAGGCAAGGATGCCACTTTCGCAACTCCTATTCAACATAGCATTGAAAGTGCTAGCCAGAGCAACCAGGCAAGGAAAAGAAATAAATGGTATCTGAATTGGAAAAGAAGAAATCAAACTATGGCTGTATGCCAAAGATATGATCTTAAACCTAGGGGATTCTAAAGACTCCTCCAAAAGACTCCCAGACTTGATAAATAAATTTGATAAAGTTTCAGGATACAAAATCAGCACACACAAATCAATAACACTGCTATATACCAATAGCAACCAAGCTGAGAATCAAATCAAGAACTCAATTCCATTTATAACAGCAGCCAAAAAGCAAAAAACAAAACAAAACAAAACCTAGGAATATGTTTAACCAAAGAGGTGAAAGATCTCTAAAAGGAGAACTACAAAACATCAATGAAATAAATTGTAGAGGACACAAACCAATGAAATATCACAAGCTCATAGATTAGAAGAATCAACATTATTAAAATGACCATATTACCCAAAGTAATTTACAGATTCAATGCAATCCCTATCAAACTACCAATGTCATTTTTCACAGAATTAGAAAAAACAATCCTAAAATTCACATGGAACCAAAAAACATCCAGGATAGCCAAAGCAATCCTAAGCCAAAAGAACAAAGCTAGAGGCATCATATTACTTGACTTCAACTTATATTACAAGACAGTAGTAATCAAAACAGCATGGCACTGGTACAAATGCAGACACATGAACCAATGGAACAGAATAAAGAATCCAGGAATAAACTCAAATACCTACAGCCAACTGATCTTTGACAAAGCAGACAAAAGCATAAACTGGGTAAAGGACACCATATTCAACAAATGGTGCTGGGAAAATTGGATAGCTACATGAATAAAAACGAAACTTGATTCCTATCTCTCCCCATATACAAAAATTAACTCAAGATGGATGAAAGACTTAAATGTCAGAACTGAAACCACAAAAATTCTAGAAGAAAACCCTAGAAAATATCTTCTGGACGTTGCCCTAAGCAAAGAATTTATGGCTGAAACCTCAAAAGCAAATGCAACAAAAACAAAAACAAAAACAAATAAGTGGGACTTAATTAAACTAAAAAGTTTCTGCACAGCAAAAGAACTAATCAACAGAGCAAATAGGCAGCCTACAGAATAAGAGAGGATATTCATAAACTATACATCTGACAAAGGATTAATATCCAGACTGTACAAAGAACTCAAATACTTCAGCAAGAAAAAAGCAAATAACTCCATTAAAAAGTGGGCAGGACAACACTCTCGGGTCCCCTTCCACTGTGGGAGCTTTTCTGTGTCCTCTCAATAAATCCCGCTTTCTCAAAAAAAAAAAAAAAAAAAAAAGTGAGCAAACAACATGGACAGACATCTCTCGAAAGAAAATATAGAAATAGCCAAGAAATATATGAAAAAATGCTTAACATCACTAATCATCAGGAAAATGCAAATTAAAACCACCTTACATCTGTCAAAATGTCCATCATTAAAAAATAAAAAAACAATAGATGCTGGCCCAGATGCAGTGAAAAGGGAATGCTTATACACTGTTGAAGGGAGTGTAGCTGAATATAACCTTTATGGAAATCGATACGGAGATTTCTCAAAGAACTGAAAGTAGATCTACCATTTCATCCAGAATTCACACTATTAGGTATCTACCCAAAGGAACAGAGCTTATTATATAAAAAGGACACCTGCACTTGCATATTCATCTCAGCACAATTCACAATTACAACAATGTGGAATCAACCTAAATGCCCATTGACCTATCAGTGGATAATGAGAATGTGGTATACTAGGATGGACCCACCCTCAAACAAAACCGGAATTTATTTATTAAAAAAATGGTTTTTGGCTGGGCTCAGTGGCTCAGCCTGTAATCCCAGCACTTTGGGAGGTTGAGGTGAGAGGAATGCCTGAGTCTGGGGGTTCGAACCCAGCCTGGGCAACTTGGCGAGACCTCATCTCTACAATACATCAAAAATTAGCCAGGCATTGTAGCACGCACCTATAGCTCTGGCTACTTGGAAGGCTGAGGCGGAAGGATCACCAGAGCCCAGCAGGTCAATGCCGGGGTGGCCGTGAGTGTGCCATTGCCCTCCAGCCTGGACGACGAAGTGAGACTCCAACTCAAAAAAAAACAAAAATTGTTTTTTATTCTTGCATGTTTAAACTTCGGTCACCTTTAAAATATGCTCTGTTTGATGCAATACACCTGCTAAGATGCTTTTTCTACTGCCCAAAGCAGTTTTTGAGCTCGTCTTTTAGTATTTCTGCCATTTTTGGTTTCATCTTTCCACATCAGCAAAACGTTTCCCTTTAAGGACTTTTTTCATCCAGAGAAACAAAAGTCGCTCAGGGCAAGTTCAGGTGAATAGGGAGGCATGGGGGTCATGCCATTTTTGGTAAAAAAAACAAAAACAAAAAAAACCAAAAAACTGCTGAACACTTAGCATGGTATGGGCAGGTGTGCTCATAAATCACCTATCATGAAATGGGCCAATGCATTGAAAGAATCTCCAAAAAATTTTTTTACTAAAGCCTAATGCTGGCTCTCACGGCAATGCTAGCTGGTACACTCTTGCTGATGGGTCCTGGAACACTAACCAGATGGGGGTTATGTCATACAAAAGACCTCACCTTCCCAAAAGATAATTCCAGTTTTCTGGGGTCCCCCCTTGCATATACACTATGGAATACTATCCAGCTTTCAAAAAAGAACTGAGTCATGTCTTTTGCAGCAATTTGGACGGAATTGGAGAGCATCGTCCTAAGTGAATGAATACACAAACAGAAAACCAAACACTGCGTATTCTCACTTATAAGTGGGAGCTAAACTAAGGGTCAGCAAAGACAGAGAGAATGATATAATGGACATGGGAGACTCAGAACGGGTAGGGGGTAGAGTTAGAGGGCTGAAAATTCACCTATTGGGTACAATGTACACAGGTGGGAGTGGTGGGTATATTTAAAGCTCTGATTTCTTTGCCACTGTAAAATGCAACCATATAACCAAAAGCTATCTATACCCCCTAAAGCTATTGAAATAAAAAACAAATGACAAATTCAACTTCATCAACATGAAAATATTTTGCCTTGCAAAAGACACTATTTAGAGAATGAAAACACAGGCTACACACGTGGAGAAAACACACTGCCGGTGGGCATGCAAAATGATACAACCGATCTGTAAGTCACCAATCTGTAAATTAGTCATTTTTTTTTTTTTTGAGTCATGATCTCAGTTGTCCAGTCTGAAGTGCAGTGATATGATCATGACAACAGTTTACCAAAGTCTTGATTTCCTGGGATTAGAGGATCCTTCTACCTCAGCCTCCTGAGTAGCTGGGACTACAGGCATGACACCATGCCCAGCTAATTTTTTGATTTTTTGGTGGAGATAGGGTCTCACTGTGTTGCTCAAGCTGGTGTCAAATTCCTGGGCTCACACAATCCTACTGCCTCAACTGCCCAAAGTGCTGGGATTACAGGTATGAGCTACTGTACCTGGCCCACTTAGCAGTCTCTCATAAAGTTAAACACACAATTACTATATGACCCGGTGTCTTAAATCTGTTTTGTACTGCTATAACAGAATACCTAAGACTGGGTAATTTATAAAGAACAGAAATTTATTTTCTCACAGTTCTGGAAACTAGGAAGTCTAAGGTCAAGGCGCCAGCAGGGTCGGTTGTCTGGTGAGGTCTGCTTCTAACATGGCACCTTGTTGCTGCCTCCTCTGGAGGGGACGAACGCTGTGTCTTCCCATGACAGAAGGTAGAAGGGCAAAAGTAACTAACTCCTCTATCATGCCCTTATACAGGCACCTTATCCCACGTGCTTCCAAAATGCCACACCTTCAAATACGGTTGCGATGGTGATTAAGTTACAGCATGAAATGTGGAGGGGACAAAAATATCCAAAGCACAGTGCCCAGCATTGTCTCTGGTATTCATTTACCCTAAAAAGTAACATGGGGATAATGACAACATCTACCTCTAAAGATTAAATGTGTGACAATCAAATGGGAAAATATACGTTAAAGTCCTGTGAGCAGTGCTCAGCATTCACTAAATAACCCAATTTTAACTTTTAGCTTTTATTAGAGATGTCAGTGAATTATATTTGTTTATATATATTGAATATAATATATATATACTTGTATATTAAAAATAGCATTTTCAGCATGCTGAGATAAGCATATCATTTTCTTCCTCTTCTTTAAATTATTGATGTGATGAAATGTGAAGGGGAGCCAAAAAACAAAAAAAAACCCGGAATTTATTTTATTAAAAATTGTGTATTTATATGTTTAAACTTCAGTCACCTCCAAAGTACTCTCTGTTTGATGCAATACACCTATCGAGATGCTTTTTCCTCTGCTCAAAACAGTTTTTGAACTCGTCAATTTTGATGCCTTTGAGTGCTCCTGCTATTTTTTTTTGTTTCACTTCTTCCACATCGGCAAAATGTTTTCCTTTGAGGACTTTTTTATCCAGAGAAACAAAAAAAAGGTTGCTTGGGGTGATACTGGGTAAATAGAGAAGTTAGGGCACGGGAGTTCATGCATTTTTAGTCAAAAACTGCTGAACACTCAGCATGGTGTGAGTAGATGTCCCCGTGAATTACCCATCATGAAATGGGCAAACACATTGAAAGTATCTCCATAAAAAATTTTACTGAAGCTGAATGCAGCCTCTCACAACACTAGCTGGTACACTGATTTTGATGGGTTCCTAGACACTTACCTAGCAGGGGAAAGCTGTACTATAAGAGGTCCGCCCTCCCAAAAGATAAATCCAATTTTGGGGGGGTTCCCCCTCATATATTGATAGATGTCTTCATATTGAGTTATCCTTACATTCTTAGGATAACTCTTCTCCTCTAAACTTTTGTATGTTTAATACTAACTAAGATTAATCTAATAGTTTTCTTTCTTTTTGGGGGAGAGGTAGCTCTTCTTGGGTCTAGGTATTATTAGGGTTATACTGTATTTGCAACATGAACAAAAGATGTTTCCATTTTTTTCATGGTCTGAAGTAGCATTACATAAAAATAATCTAATCTTTAGAAGCTAGATAGAAGATAGCTGTAAAGCCCTTGGTTTCTTGAGTCATTTTTTGTTTTTAATCACCTTTCCAGTATTTCCTGTATGGTAATTTGTGTATTCAAATGTGTTGTCATTTATAGCTCAGAATAGTCAAGTATTGGCAATTTTATATGGCTTAACCTATTAGTAAGATGAATATCTGTATATCCTTAATCTAGTTTTACCCATTGTTAATAATTTGCCTATTTGCATACTCACTTTTCTCTATATATACATATGTACATATAGTATGTATATTTATATGTGAATGTTTATGATTATAACTTTATTTTTTTTGCTGAGTTATTTGAATATAAAGACAGACACCATACATTTCTCATCTAAATACTAAAGCATGTATCTTCTAAGAATTAAGGATATCTTAGATAACCAGAGTACCATTACTACACCTAAAAATTTTTAAAAACAATTAACAGTATTATCAGTATATATCCAAATGTTCCCAGTTATTGAAAAAAACTTATAGATATTTTAAAATTCAGGATTTAATCAAAGTAATGTGTTGTATTTGGTCCTTTTTTGTTGTTATTTTGTTTGTTTTTTTGCCTCTTTAATTAGTTTCTTTTTCTTTTTAAAATTTTTCCATGACATTGATTTTTAGAAGAAACCAGGTCAGTTGTTTCGTACACTAATCTCACATTCTGGACTTGCTTTTCTCCTCAAAGCTTCAATTAATATACTCTTTTCTTTGCTGTATTTCCTGTAAACTGTAAATTAGGTCAAAGCTTGAAATTCAGGTTAAACATTTTTGGCAAGAATATTCATTGGTGATGTTGCGTGCTTAATAATGTGTATTTCATATGGGCAAGGACGAGAGGTCAGGTTGGCCCACTATTGGTGGTGCTAAGTTTGTTTCATGTGGTAACAATGGTAACCCCTGTTGTAAAGGTGTACTTTTACTTTTGTAATTAGTTTTTAATCTGTGGGAGGATACTTGAGCACAGTGCAAATATCCTGTTTTCAACAATCTTTTACACACTGTTTTTACCATCCATTGATAATCATTGCCTGATTCAACTATTACCTTTGGGGTCACTCAGTTTTGATTTCTCCTTGACAGATAAGTTTTTTTTAAGAGGGAGAGTTGCCAAGTGATTACAATTTTTAATAACCTTTTTATTATTTATTTATAATGTATTGAATGATGAGAATATAGCCTGTAAGAATTCTGCTTTTTAAAATGTAAGAATTTCTTTGTGACCAAGAACATGACTGAGTTGAATATATGTTCTACAGACATGAAAAAATATGTTTGCTATTTTAAAAGAAGGAAGTTCTGTACATATGTATTAAATTGAGTTTCTTGATTATGTTACTCAAATTCTCTATATCTTTACCTATATTTTTACTGGATGTATCAGATTCTGAAAGGAGTACATTAAGTTTCCCACTATTATTTTTTGTAATGAATATCTTGTTTCTATAAGATATTAATTATGATATACAATTATGATATACACACACACACACATATATATATTTGGCCATGATATATCATGTGATTATCATGTTATGATAGGGAATCTTCACATTGGCCTTTGGATTTGTCTGATATGTCTTACTCATTTCAAAAGCAAAACTTAAAATGGTCATATCCTTCTTATATGTTCACTTCCCTCTAGTCCTTGTAATGTGGAAGAAGAGTAAAAGCAATACAGAAAAGCATTATACATTTTTATAAGCACTAGGCATTGGGGACTTCCCCCTCCTCCGTTTTATTTTGATTATCAGTGAGCAGTGAGCTAGTATTGCTTGAAATACATTTCAGTGTTTAGATCAACATCTTTTAATTCCCTGGGATCCTTAATTTCTCTTCAAAAAACAGTCTTATTTTTTCATATAGTGTAATCTTTTACTTGCTAGCATGCATTTTAAACCTTAATGAAACTGTTTCACAAAAATTACTGTGTAAAGTCCAGAGTCACAATAAAATGCCCACTTTGCATCTACCCTAAAGATCAATTGCATAGTAAAAATATGAGATTTTAACTGGAGTTTTAAAAAATAACTGCTGGATTCTACCACACACAACCACTTTGAAGAAATTGCTTAAGACAGGGAATTGCCCATTGGGGCAAAATATGCTTAAATGCAGGTTTCATTGTACTCAGTACAACGAACTGTTTCTTGCCTAAACACTAGGGGAATGTTTGGAAGAACATTAACGCTTCTTTTCTTTCATCTTTTATTTTATTCTTAACACTCTTCCCAGTGCTGGATTTGCAGAATAGAGTGCAATTGGCCAGTTCTAAAGCTTCCCCTGTGTTTGGAGATGATGATTCAAAAGCATCTCCAGCAGTTTGCTTCTCGGTGGCACTGCTGCCTTTCTCTTCTTTTCTACAGGATTCAATTTGGACATCAGGGATCCCCTCACTTCCTGTCAAGCATCCTCTCCCTCTCTTCTCCTCAAGTGCAGCACCCACATGAGTCCCCCCAGGCAAGCCATCCTCTTTGCTGAAAGAGCTCCAGCTGCAGTGCTGGGAGCTTGGTGTGCACACCCAACGGACACCCTGTGTCCTCTCACCTGCCCTTCTGGCTAACCTGTGTCCATAGGGATTGAAGTTTATTCTGATCTAGCCATCAAAATAGTCCCACTTTTTTCTCTTTTTAATTCACTGTCACCACATGTGTGTTCATTTTTATATAGCCTTTGTTATTTCAATGACATTCTAAAAGAAAGGGTGGGTGCAAATATTTAAACAGTACCTTTATTTTTCATTAACCAATAGGAGGCATTTGAGCAAGTATTTAATTTTTATGAGTACAAAACAATGCATGCATGTTACCTAAAATTAGAAAACCTAAAAATTATTTAAAAAAATAAAATTCACCTGAAGTTCTTTCACACAGAGATAATTACTGTTAAAAATATACCTTAGTACATTTTTCTAAAGCCTTTTTTGACATGTTTTTTTACAAAATCCAGATTATCTATTTTTTTTACTTAAAAATATGGCATGATTACTTTCAAATATTATTAGCTATCTCTTGAAATTATACTTTTAAATAATTTTTTATTAGCCTTTATCACTTGTTCTAGGATGAAATTATATTTTTAATAACTGAAAAACAAAATCATATGAATACACCAAAATTATTTATTTAAATTGGTATTAAAACGTCTTAGACTGGAATAATTTTAGACTATTATAAATGATGTTATGATTTCATTCATTTACGCAATTTTTTAAAATCTCTGATTACTTTCTTAGGATAGATTTCTTAGGATAGATTAAGAAAGTGAAATTAGGGGGTCAAAGGATAGAATATTTTTTAAAGTTTAAAATACACTTTGCCAAATTGTTTTCCAGTAAGGATCAGTTAACTAAACCGCCAGCAATGGGATCTATTCCTTCTCTTTGACTTTTCAGTCAGTGTCTTATAGTCTAGGATTGTATGCTTTTGAGGATGCTTTAGAGTTTCCTAAAACTTTGTCCTGATTTCAGGAGCTCATTTTTTCTGAGTCAACAGGAAGAGGAAGCGATTCCTTTTTCCTCACTCAATAGGATATCTTGATAAGCTTTGTGCTAGATCTTTTTTTTTTTTTTTGGTCTTTGCTAGTATTTGAATGCAGAGAAATCTTTCCAGACTCAATATTTGCCAACAGACAGGTGTGTGGTTTGCCCCTGGCTACCCTCAATGCCCATCTGGTTGTTTATCACATTCCTTTCTCGGAGCCACAGCTAGCAAATCAATTTGCAACATTTATAACCCAGGCCCCAGGATCTAGCAGATATTCATTCATCTTTGAAACTTTGCTCTATTTACATAGGATTTTCTGCTCTCCTCTCTGGTTAGTTTTCAGGGCCTCTGGCCAATGTAGCATACTCTACTCAAAGCATCCTCACCTGTGACCACCACTTTACTAATGGGACACTACCCCCCACCCTATGATGCAATGCTGGGTTGTAAATCCAACCTCCATTCATTCATTCACATTTATTCAACAGATGTTTTTTGAGTTTCTGCTCTGGGCCAGTCAACAAATACAATATTGAATAGAGGAGACAAAAGTCCCTGCCTTTGTGTAGCTGACACTACACACCTAACTTTCATCTTTCATCCTTGCCCTATGACTTTTTGCCATAGTTTTATTTGGTTGATGCAAGTACACATTCTTTAAGTTGGGCAGATAGCGGGACTATCAACAAAGTGTGTTTCTGCTGTTTTGTAGACTGGCGAGAAGGCTCTATTCTAGGAGGTGAGGTTTCTTTTTCCAAGTAGTCTTGTCAGCCTTGTGATTATTGGAAACTCCTGTGAGACTATAACACTAGCTTGTCCATTATTTGGAGTTATCAATAGTATTGGAGTTGTTTGCCTGGAAAAGGATTTTAGTCAAAAGTTAGCAGAGGCACCATTAGGTACCTCTAACGGGAAACCATTTCAAACAGAAGTCACACGAGGCATTTGCAAACCACAACTTGCCCTGTTTTGTTTGCTTCAGGGTTAACTTTAAGGCAGTGATTTTCAGAAAGTTGGCAACAAAAGAAACAAAACTATAGGAGTAAATGTACTTTGTAAAGCAGACAATGCCATGGTATAATTCTGATGTTTTGTTTTGTTTCACTGAATATTTCTGCCTCCGATCCTCAACACAAACATTTGGCTAGAATTTTTTTTTTTCAGTCACTGAGCCAAATCCTCAGTCTGTGTAACTCAGTAGGACACCAAGGTGAAATGGAAATCTGGCCTGTGTTTACATCTTCATAATAAATTTCTATGGGGTTGTGTGGTGTATCCCATAGCTTCCAATGCATGCTATAAAAATAAATAGCAATATTATAATTTTGGCTTCTTCCTAGTGCATCTGCAATAGATGAGACTTGGGAGGATGAGGTGGTAGTTTCAAGTATATGACACACATTATGTGGACATGGGAAGGCAGAATGTTGCTGATCATGGCATTGAGCACATGTATCTCTGAGACTTGCTAAGTCACAAACTCATCCCTCTTCCAAATATGCACATAGGTGAGTCCATATACTTATGAGTGCACATATGTACACACACACACACACACACACACACACACACACACACACACCCTGTATCTCAGCCATAATGAAATACTTTAATTTCCTTCAAAGGTACACAGGCTTCTGTCTCTATCGGGACAGCCTCCCCCCTTCATTACCTGATGGCTCCTATTTCTTCTTCATGCCTCACTCTAAGAGTCAGTCATTTTCTTTGAGAACCTTTTGTTACTCAACATCTTCCTGCCCCAACTAAGGTTCTTTCCTGCTTTGTGCTCCTACCACCATCTCCGTGCTTCCCTTCCTGGCAGATCGCATCACCCAGAAGCAATTCATTGTCCACTGTTGTAGCTGAATGACAGCTTTCCACCTTAGGCTGTGAGACTCCCAAGGGTGATATCTGGATCTCTTCCTTCTGTCTCTCAGCTCTTAGCATAGTGCCTGGCATACAATAGGCCTTTTCAGGCTGCCCATCAATCATCTGGAAGTTCCTATGCCCATTTAATCTTCCCTTCTGCTAGACAAGTAAGTTCCTACTTTCTCTTCTCTCCTCAAGCTCCCATGACCCCTTCCCTAGCCTTCTCTTTCAGCTGATGAGCTTCCTAATTCACTAAGAGAATAGCAGTCAGAAGACAACTTCCACAAGCTCCCCAACGTACCTACCTCTCTGCATTAATGTCCTGAAACTCCAGCTTCCATCACATTACAACAGACAAAATGGCCTCGCTCCAGCTAAGACCCACCCTTCTATTTGTGTGTTAGTTACATCCTCTCTACTTATTGTTTGACATCACTCCATTTGTCTCTTTTTTCTCTCATATCATTATTTTGTCCTTTTCACTGGATAATTTTAAAACCTAGTCTAATTACTTTTAATTTTTTTTTGAGTTGGCATCTCACTCCTTTGCCCAGGCTGGAATGCAGTGGCACGCATGCTCACAGCCACCCCAGCATTGACCGGCTGGGCTCCAACGATCCTTCTGCCTCAGCCTTCTGAATAGCCGGAACTACAGATGCACACTACCATGCCCAGCTATTTTTAATTTTATTGCAGAGACGAGGTCTCGCCAAGTTGCCCTGTCTGGTCTCGAACCCTTGGGCTCAGGCAATCCACTCACCTTGGCTTCCCAAAGTACTGGGATTACAGGCTGAACCACCAAGCCGGCCTACTTATAATTTTTTAAAAAACAAACTTTCTTCCTACCATTTCCCCCTCCAGCTACAGCCCCGTTCTCTTCTGTCCTTTACAGCAAAATCCCTCAAAAGAGTCACCACTCACAGGGTCTACAAATCCTCTCTCTCACTCTTTATTGAATCTACTCTGATCAGGCAGTGGCCCATCGTTCCACCAAAGCTATTGTTATTAGCCTTAATAGTCCCCTCAGTGTTGCCAAATCCAATGATCAAGCTTCAGTTTGCATTTTCATTGTACAATCAACAACTCAACACAGTTGATCTTCATTCCCACTTGAAACACTTTCTTCACTTGGATTCTAAAATACCATCCTCCTAATTTATCTTATACCTCCTTAGCCACTTCTTGGCTAGTGTATACATCAATTTTTGCTGCAGAAACTACCAGCCCTCATATCTTTGTATCTGTGCACCCACGAAGATACATTTCTTGTTCAAGTACTATAAAGGCTTGGGGTCAGCTCCAGGTCTGCTTGACTCTGCTGGGCTCATCAGTGGGAGAAGGAAGCATGATAAAGTGGTTTTCTTTCGCACACTGTGAGTCACATTCGTTCCAATGCCCTAGGTTCCTGTGCCATTACCTGGGCTGGTTGCCTATGCAAAGGTTTTGTGAGACCAAGAGGCTTCACCACAGCTTGGTGGCATCTTCATTGGCATCTTTGACCAGAATACGGGAGGCTAGAACCTTAGTTTACAATTGGCTGGCCTCACATTTGACCCTGTTTATGTAAAGGAAATCTAGGCATCTGGCCAAATCAGAACCAAAGAATTTTGTGGTGGAGTGTTGAGTTTCATTTCCTCTTTTCATTTATAAATGCAGTTGGAACTGATTCCAAAATGTTTTTAGGAAGTCAGTAAAAACATTTAGGCGTCACTACTACTGTTTTATGAAATTTCATCTATTGTTTTGACCTTGTCTGTCCTGAAATACGGAAATAAAAACCTTGGTGTGGTCGTGAGGGAGTGAAGGGGTGTTAAGTCATTATACCGCCTCCTTCAAGTCGGGAAGCTCCAAGTCAGGGGTCCACTTCCTGCTTCATTAAGCCAAGGAATGCAATTGAGCGTGTGACTAAGGGTAACATGACTCAGGTTAAGAGCTGGGTCTTTGGAATGTGTTTCCTGGTCAAGAAAACAATTCAATTGCTACTAGAGTTAAGTGGAAAAGATATACTTTTGCCTTCATTAAAGTAGTTGTGACTTTTAAAAACTTGTTGAGAACAAAAGACCAAACCTAAAAATGATATCTTGAATTCTAGTTCTTGGAAGTTTAGAGAACCTTTGGGAATATTGCCTTCCATCTTCAGTTCTCTGCATGCTTCATGTTTGACCTTAGACATCACACCTCTTGTCCTCAAACAAGGGAGACTTTGCTTGAGAACACTCAGTAGTAAGTAAATAGACAAAAAATGCTCATTTAGACACAGAGTTGATCCTTCACCTGTGGATTTATTTGTTTATCTAGTTCCTCATTTCTTAAAATGGTACCCTTCACAGAAGCACCTCAGGGTACAAATTGCACATTAAAACAGTAATTAAAATAGATAAAACATTACAAAGCAGCAATTAAAGGAGCAGCAAATGAGGTTACATCCTATAACACTATTATGCTGAAAACCTTTTTTAAAAAAAACCTGTTCACCTCATCTGTAGAGAAGGCACACATGCAAGGAGTGAAGAGAGCCTTTGCTGTGGCTTGGAGAAATCATAAATGGAAAGCGTGTGGTGATACAAATGATTTTAAACCTTGCCTCTCAATTTTCCACCCCCCCCGCCACGTTGTTCTCCTGTAGGGGTGGCTTGTTGTATACCATACCTTAATGCAACTCTTTAGCCAGAAAGGATAACAGAGGATTCAAAAGCCTCTTTCTTTCCCAGAGGTTGTAAATGGAGTCCTTCGTTTTACTTTATGTGGCTCAAATGGCAGTGGATTATGCTTAAGTACTGGAAACAATCAAAGGACCATAACCAGAGAATGTTCTTCCAACCTAGTAGGAAAATCCTTGCCATTCATCCTTAGCGCCCACCCCGCTGGGCCCCACAGACTGACACAATTTTCTTACACGACATCATGCCTACCTTCTCCTGTCCTGTTAGTTTCTACTAACCAACCTCACCAATCCCATTTCACTTTCTAGTGCTAACAAAGCTTACTTGTAACGTGTAGGTTTGAAGTTAGAATTTGCATGGGTAGCAAGCAATTGATAAGAGTTGCTAACACTCGAATTGTCCAATTTTTAAGCGTGCGAGAGCTTGGTGTGCATTCTGAACTGGGGAGCTGAAAACATATTCTCTGTTTAAATGAGTACTTTCAGAAACTTTTCCATAGGACACCCATCTTGTTTGTACAAAACTGCCACTTAACATCCGTTTTTCTCTACACTGAACCCAAAGAGTGGTGCTCTACAGTACAGGTGCCTGCCTTGGCAGGCCATCTCTCCCTGTCCTTCCCACTCCAGCAAAGACCAACCTGTTATAGAACCAAACTGAGGTCTGCTCGCCCCACACAGTAAAACCAGATACCCACGCTGAAGAGTTTGCAGTGACAGAAAGGAAGGTGTTTATTACAGGGGTATCTCTCAGAGAAGGTGCAAAGCAAGGAGGACCAGGCAACAAATGCTCAGATCCTGACCTCCCCAATGGATTGCTGGTAAGGGTTTTTAAAGGCAGGGGTAAATTTCAGGAAAGCAGAAGTTCAGACAAAAATCATAAATCAATACATGGAGGTTACACATTGGTTTTTGCCTGAAAGGGCAGGACATCTTGAAGCAAGGACTTACAGGTCATAGGTGGATTCCAAGGTTTTCTGATTTGTAATTGGTTAAGGAAGAGAAGCTTTGTTTAAAAAGTCAGGGTCAGCACACACAAAAACGTTAACTAGTGGAGAATGGGGGGGGGGGGTGACTCCCTGCAGGCTCTTCAGGAAGGAATTTAGAACAAAGAACATCGTTCAGAGTTCAGTCCTCAGCTCCCCGTTATTTGAGGTCTACCTGCCAGTTGGTTCATTCAGTGGGGGTCCTTAGTGAGGATCTGAGTTTCTGAAAGAAAACTTGGAGGCATATGTTAAGATGTGGCATTTAATTTATATAGGGAAAGCAAACGTCTTTGGACTTTAACTTCCTTGGCTGTTGTTTTAGGCTGTTTTTATCTTCTTGCTTAACAAGTTATTTATTTACTTCTCAAGGGTAGCTAGGTGCCTAGAATTTCCCTGGAAGGAATTCAGGATTTTCCTTTATTTCCTTGCTTGGGGAGTCCACAAGGGGGTATGTGCTCCATCTTAAAACCACTCAGAGTGGTTGGTTGGATGGTTGGGTGAGTGAGTGGGTGGATGAGTACATAACATGCTACCTAGAGAATATTTTAAAGAACACTTCACATCTGGCCAAAATGAGGGCACAGGGCTGAAGGCGTATCTCTCAGAGAATGGCTCACAGGGAGGCCAGCATAGAAAGACAGAAACCACAGCCCATCCTCACTTCCATATATCTCTACATTGAAAGATGACAAGGTTTTCTTTTGGGGAGTGGAGCGGGGGGAAGTGCAGATATTGGCTCACAAAATTAGCAATCACAAAATTAGCAATCACAGTCTTGGATTGCCCTATATGCTTGAGGGATGCACACATTAATCTGCCAAGATGCCTTTGACTAACCCTTGGGTTCATTTACAAAAGTAGAGAGACCAATGTTTAATGAGAAAGTCATTATAGGTATATTCTAAAGTGCCTGACATGGTAGGAATATTAGTTTGGTGCTAAAAGTATTTAACCGAGGTTTTCTATGGGGATCCCACCTTATTCACAAGTATACCTCTCCCTCTCCCTGGCATAGCTCCACACCCTTTTTCACATGTCCTGAAATACCCTTTAAGGCTCCTAAGGGGACCTGTTAAACAGATATTCTACCACAAATTAAAGGAAGGGGTTGGGAAAAGAATTGAGAGGAATTCTAGCTCATCCCATTACTCATGAATACTCATGAGATTATCAGTTACTGTTTGCCATTTGGGCAAACAAAAGGTAGGGCCCTGGGAAAGACTTAAGGTGGGTGAGTTTTGATGAACGGGCGGGAGGATGGAAAGGCGAAAAGGATAAAAGAAAAAACTGGGTTAACAAGAACGTATCAGCACAGTAAAATCCTGGAGAAGGGTCAGCCTGTCTGAAAGGGTACAGCTTAAAAATGAACAAACTTCCTGACGTCACAAAATGGAGCTAGCCACGAGTCATAAATAGAATTCTCAAGAACAGTGTCTTTAAATCTACAGTGCTAGACCAAGCTCTGCAGAATAACAACCCCTAAAAGTTATGCCAGGCTTATTTTAAAAGCTCTTTTATGCGCATGTATTTAAACAGCTTCAGTTTTACCAACAAAGCTCCTTTGAGTGGGTACACTGTTCAAGTGGTTTTCTACCACAAAGCTTTTCATTCTGGAATTTCACATCAAAGAGAGTGTCACTATGTTCAGTAAAGACCCTGCATTGAGAAGTGAAGCCGGTTGCTGAGGCCCTCAGTTAACTCCTACAGGCACCTATGGCTTCTTTCAAGTCTAGCCTCATTTGGTAGATGGGATGTGTCCCCCCACTCTGCCAGCGATAAACCAGAGGGAAACCTCCCAGAATTCAAGCAGCATCAACATAGTGGCAATTAAAGATATCATTAGAATGCCTTAGAGGACTTTATGGTTTCCTACAGGAAACACTGTGAATTGCTATGTTTTCAGCGCTTGTAAAAACCCTTACGTGGGTCTGCAGAAGAGAGTGGCAAACAAAAGGCAAATGCATCAACATGTGTTCCTCATGTTTTCTGCACCATTCACTCCATCTTTACTGTCTTTTCCTGCACATTTTGTGGCTTAAGTGAGCATGAAGACAGAGCAGCATGCGTTGGCTAATTCTGCAGCTCTGAAAAACCAACAATGTCAGGGGCAGGCTGAATTTGGCACCAGGGTAGCCTCTGAACTCCCAAAGCAAGAGGGTTGCTAGGGGCTTTATTTTAAAGCCCAGAGATTGGTGCCAGAACTTTGGAAGGGCCACCTCCACCGCTAGCGTGACTGGCTTCTGCGTTGTCCTGTGGCCACACGTCCCCTAAACAGCCTCTTTCTCATCTGTCAGAACCCTAAACAGACTGTCCCAACCTCCTCCACTCCAAGCCACTGCCTGTCTTCTCTGCTTCTTTTCATTCAGCTTGTGTTTATGGGTGCTCTGGAGAATGAGGAGAGTAGGGGACACGGAGAAGAATGACATGGTCCAGGGAGTTTAGCTCCTAACTAGAGGGACAAGTCACACATGTGTGAAGGCTCTGACACTCCAGAAGCCAAGTGTGACCGGTAGCCCAGAGCAAAGTGCCTCCAGGGCCTTTACTCCCAAAGTCCCCATGGCTCGGAATGTTCTTTTTGTCCTTCTTCTCCTTACCCTACCTTCTGCCTAGAGCTCAGTGTGGCAACTTCTCCTGCATGAGCCTTTCCTGATCCTGCTGAGAACTGAGCCCTACTCCCTGTGCCCCACTGGACTATAAAAGTACAAAGCTGAGCCAGGGGCAGCATGGGTTCAAGGCTAAGAAGATGGGCCTAACCACCAGAGTATTTACTAATCCTGGGTCCTCTCCTTCTTAGCTGTGTGACTTAGGAGGCAATTGCCTCCACTTTTCTGCACCTCTGCATCATCATCTTCAAAATGGGGATGGCAGCACCAACTGCACATGATCACTGTGGAGGCTTAACTGAGTTGACCCAAGGAAGAGGTTCAGAATGGTGCCTAGCATGTGATAAGGGCCTGGAATTGTTATGCACGGCTGTTGCCTAGTGAGCTGTGTGATTCTCTAGGGTATAGACACTGCTCATTTATTAGGTTGATGTATAAGTGTGTAGAGTTTGTTTTTGGCATGGCAACACTGCTGTGTTGGGAGTTTATCATTTGTCATTTGTCATTTGGAGTGACAATGTGGTGCTTGTGAGTACGTCCTGCATTTTGCAGATTTGAAGAAAGTTAGTGCTATTTGTGGGCTAAAGAAGATGGAGTGTCAAGTGGAACAAAACAAACACTTCTGACATATTCTGTTTAACAGAGGAGTAAAGGCAGCAGAGGCAGCTTGAAACATTTGTGCCGTGTATGGGGAGAATACCATCGGGGAATGCATGGCAAGAAAATGGTTTTGTCGTCTCAAAGAGAGCCACTTTGACCTGAGTGATTCTCCACATTCAGGAAGACCCGGACTTTGATGAAGACCATCTAAAACAGTGAAAATGCTACAAACTTTGCATCAACCCAATGTATTTCTAACCTCCTTACCTGTAGCTGGGCATAGAGTAGACAAGCACCCAAGTTTAATGCTGAACAAATTAAAGACATGAATAAATGATGAAATCAACAAATTAATGGACTTTTGTAAGGACATAGGAAGCAGCATCTTTTTTTAATCTTTATTTTAGATTCAGGGGTACACTCATGTGTTCATTACGTGGACATGCTTTGTAGGTGGGGATTGGGTCTCAGGTGGCCCATTCTCCACACAGTGAACATTATACCCCATAGGTAATTTCTGAACCCTACTACCGCACCATCTCCTCCCTTATTGGTGTCCCTAGTGTTTATTATTTCCATCTTTGTGGTCACTTAGCTTCTGCATATGAGTGAGAACATGTGGAGTTTGATTCTCTTTCTGAGTCAGTTCACTTAGGATGACAATCTCCAGCTCCATCCATATTACTGCAAAGTACAAAATATCATTCTTTTTTAATGACTGTGTAGTATTCCATTGGTGTATTTATATCACATTTTATTTATCCAGTCAACTGTTGGTAGGCACTTAGGTTGGTTCCATGATTTTTCTATTGGGCAACATCTTAAAAACCTTGGGCTCTTGGACCCAGAAAACTCGAGTTCAGCCGATAATATGACCTTCTTCAGTCAAATGAGACTGAGTCCTCTCAAAACTGACATTCTTGGAGTCAGTGGGGTGTGGCTCTGGAAACAGTAGAGGGGGCTGAGGTCCACAGGCCAGTCGCTGGTGACTGGGGTCTTCTCTGCATTCAAGAAGCATGTGGATCAAGCAATCCCCAGACTTGGTTTCCTCAGCTGCCAAAGCAGGCACCGGAGGGACCAGAGGGTCTCAAACCCTGAGTTATTCCAGGGTGAGAGCTTTGCAAAGCAGAATGTTCCTGGGAGACTCTGATTCCACTGTGTAGGGTAGAATCGGAGATTTTCAATTTTAAAAATCTTCCCCGGGTGATTGTGAATCTCAGGCACAGATTTGGGAATGACTGGACTAGATTTCTCAGGCTGGAAGGCAGGTGGCTGCCCCCACACTCCTCTAGTTTCCACCACACGCACTCACAAAATACACACTCATATACACACGTGCCCACATGCCAGGGGGTACTTGATAGGCCCTGTCTCCACTGTGTCCCTTAAACACGGAACCCTGAGTGCTGCCAACTTCCATACAGATCCCTGATGCTCTGTGAGGGGAGTGAAGAGATGAGGCCAGCATTCTGAGGAGACCAGGTTGCCCGCCTCCTCTTCCCCTGTCCCCAGCTCACGCGACAGGCAATAGGATGAATTACCACCTTTGATTGATCCGTGCTAGTTATAAACTGTTATGGACCTGGTTAATTGTTTTGCCTGTATAAGCACATTTTGCTCCATCCATTTGTCAAGCTGAAGGAAGGTTGGTTTATAAAAGGGGATTTAATTAAATGTTTTGTCCCAGCCTGGCCCTTCCTTTCCGCAACTGCATTATGCTTGTGTCATATTTTCCCTGGAGGGCAGGAAAACAATTTAGTAAAAATGAAGGATCCATTGATTTACTATTGAAAAAGGAAATGCCAAGCTAACAACTCCCCTCTATAATTTTCTAGTGACCATGAGAGAGAGCCCAGCCATTTAACTTAAAGACAGTGTGTTTCCTGGTGCACCTCGCTCTTTCTGTCTTTCTGTACCATTCATGCTGTTATGTTTATAGCCTTACTCTTGATTGAAATTATTTCATGAACCCTCATATGAGCTATTTTTCTTCCCTGAACAGAATAGATGTTTTTGGTAAGTAAGATCCTTTCATTGTTTCTACCACCGGTTTAGCAGCTGGGGGTGGAGAATCATTCTTTCCCCAAGACCCTAACAGCAGGTTCATAACCCACTCCCGTCATTTAACTGAAGATCTCCCCCTGTGTATGGAATTTAACTTGACCTACTTTCTTGCCTGTTGAGTGGCCTCAGGTCTCAAATGTTCTAGTAGATATCAGCTGTTTTCTAGGTTAAAGTCTTAGATCTTTAGCGCAATACAGTGTCCCAGTGCCTCAAAGGAAACGGGATGCATTAATAGTCTGAGAGAGATGGAGATGACGGGGCTTTTGCTGGGCGTCCCCTTCCCCCAGCCATCCCATGTCCACTGATGACTGTCGTGGAATCTGGGCCTGTCTGGCCAAGGCCCCGGGTGATTCTGGGAGCAACCGTCATTCTAAAGGGAGGGGACTTGCAAGTGAAGGGAGGAAGGAATGTGAGACTAGGCATCAGGGAAATACAGTTTGCCACAGGCCTTGTGTCTTGGGCGAATCATGTCACCTCTGGGGGTTTCAGTGCCCTTTCCAGTGCTAGCATTCTCTGACTTATTCATTCAAAATGTATCGAGCATCCACTCTGTGGCAGCCACTGTGGTGGGACAACAGTAGGGAACTGAAGTGGACCTAGTCCTGGCGACATGGAGTCCAAATCTAACAGGGAAAACAGGGTAAGTCAGCGCTTCACAAAAACAAACACGAGATGACAATGCTCTAATAGTGGCTTGAGATGCGACAGGAAAATCTAGCTTAATGCCCGGTTTTACATAATCCAGGAATAAGGGAGGGCCTTGAGAAGGAAGTGACTTTTGAGTGGACACATAAAAGAAAGGTAGTTTACCAGGAGGATGAGGGCTTCAGGCAGACCCCACCCAGACAGGGGGCAGTGCCAGCTCGCCCCAGCTGAGCATGCACATGCCCCTGTGATGAGCTTTTGCCCCCTCTTGTTAGTCCATTAGAAGACACACCAGGCCGGGCGCGGTAGCTCAAGCCTGTAATCCCAGCATTTCAGGAGGCCGAAGCAAGAGGATTGCCTGAGCCCAGGGGTTTGAGACCAGCCTGGGGAACTTGGCGAGCTCTCGTCTCTACAACACATCAAAAATTAGCCAGGCATGGTAGCACACGCCTGTAGTTCTAGCTACTTGGAAGGTTGAGGCGGAATGATCGCTGGCTGTGAGAGTGCCACTGCACTACAGCCTGGGCGACAGAGTAAGACTCTGACTCAAAAAAAAAAGAAGACATACCGGCTAGCCTCTAGATGGGTGCTGACCAGCCAGAATGTATTTACACCTAATTAGCCACAAATCACAGTCCATGAAGAGGAAATGTTTTATTCTGTGGTAATTTACTAAGAACCAGGGCAGCTGTACTTTCCCTGCTTCCTCTTCCATCTGTACCAGGAAGAAAGTAAGGGAGAGGACTTTGCCTCTGCTCTGATTTTACAAATCATCTGACTAAAATTGGAAGGAACTCGTTGGAAAAGAACAGTAACCCACCTATCAGCTCCTGATGGAGGCAACAAGATCTGGCTGAAGCTATTTTGCAATTATAGCACTTTCCAGCTGAAGGCCTCAAAATGTTTTGTGAGCAGTGATAGGCAACAGGGCCTTGTGCTAATACTAAGTGCTCTCATAATAAATTTTTACAGGTGATGGTCTGGCTCATTAGCCTGCTGAGGGGGAGATGGGGGTGTGTCTGGGAGGCGGGCCATGCGCTGAACCTGCCAAGCAGTAGAACTGGACCCCTGCCCACCGCCCAAAGTGCTCTTCCAACAAGGCCCCACGTGAAAGCCTCACTCAAGTTTGAACCCACTTTTCTCTGTGCCAGTGGGCCCCCTGGCCCTGGTGTCTGGACAGGTACTACGAAAGCTGATTGACAGTAGCTTAGAACAAGAAAAGGGCAGAGAGAGAAGGGGAAACTGGGAAGGCCTGTTCTGAGGATGAGGTGGGTGAGGGGGAACCATGGATTGGGTCTCGGAGACCGGTTAGTTAGAGATATATAAAAGCTTAGATACAAAGTCTTGAAAGACTGTTGCCAGTGTCTAATTTCCTGTTCTGTGCAGTTTCTCCTGGTTCCACCTCTGGCCCCCACCTGTCCCTGCAGGGAGGGGGGTAATCTTGTTTCGTGTGTAGCTGTGTTAACCCTCCAGGTGTATTAGTGGGCTGATTGAGTAGAGTGGAGCAGAGGATATTCATGTGCTCCCTGGGACTGGCTGGCGCTCAAGCTGGAGGATTTTAGGGAGAGATCTCAGTGGGGCTTCTCATCACCCCTCAAATCCCACCGCTGCATTGGCCACTCCTGAAACCTGCCCCAGCTTACCCTCCTCTCATTCCAAAGCCCACATTACCCAAAAAGCTTGATTTTGTGGATTCATTCCTTTGAGATAATTTGTTGAAAGTTGAATGTGTCAGACAACATGTTAGACTCAAGTGAAGACATTTTCTCTTGTTCCAACTTTTCTGTACTACCTGAATTTTCCGTAATGGGTCTATAATGGTTTCTTTAATAGTACAGTTTGCTTAAGAACTATATCTGAAAATGAAAATAGGTAAGCAAATTGTTACTTTTTTAAAAAGGTTCTTTGATACTCTTACTTTAAAACCTTGCTGTTGATATCTTCTTCACCAAGGAAACACAAGACTTTTAGATTCAAACTCTCTATCTACTGACACCTTTCCTTCAACCCAGAATCAGGTGCAGTGGACTTATAACAGAAAAAGAAAATGTCTTTAAAAATCAAAGACAAGTGAGTCATGGCTTCTGTCCTCAAGATGCTTGTGGTATAGTCAGGTAGGAGAGAAAAGGCATCCAAAAATACAGCTTTTATAAGATATTATAAAATATAAAATAAGATTGAGAGGGAGGAAGATTTTAAAACATCTTGACAAGATCCAAAGCATTTACCCCAGCAGCCAAGTTTGATGACCAAGGGGCACAGGAGCCCTGCCTAAAAGACAACAGGGCTGGGCTGAAGACAAGGGCAGTTTGGGCAACTGGAAAAGGGGTTAACACTAGCGGTTGAAGCGGGACGACCCATGTGAGCTTGGTTAGGATGAAGGACAGGAGACATAAGAGAGGGAGGTGGGGCTGAGACAGCCGAGTGTGGGGAGGTCATGGAGGATGCCGAGGACCCAATGGGGGGATTCAATTCTGCAGTCAGGGGCATCAAGGTGAGGGGAGCTATACCTGAGTCAACTTGATCCAACAGTGAGGTCAGCATGGATGTGGGTGGGGAGAGACAGGAATTTATGGGATTGAATCCAGGTGAGATGAGGTGAGCGCCTGTCCTAGGGCAGTAGCCACACGACGGGGAGGATGGGAAGCAGGCACAGGAGGTGGCTCAGAGGCAGCGTCAGCAGATTCTGGAGCGGAGAGGATTTTTCTTTGAACCTGTGCCCTCAGCCCGGATGGGGCCGGGACAAAGAGGCTGAGATGGTGCGTAGTTGCTAGAGAACACTGGAAAGGAAAATTACAGCACAAGACAGAGGCTGGAAAGGAAAATTACAGGATGTTCTTCCATGAGGGTTTCTTTAGCTTGGAGGAACTGCAGGAAAATGAAATCTAAGCAGAGGGTTTCCAAATAAGCAGAAAAAAGATAACCTATGAGGCTTTGCTTTCTTTTTCCTTTCTGCCTCTCTTAAATATCTAGGAAGCAGTTACATATGTAGGAACCAAAGAAACATAATTCAACACCTCGTCCCTGTCCTCAAATGACTTTCAATATATTTGCAGAGACAGAACTGCATCCACACGCCAGCAGCATCGTAAACTTTCATTCATGATAAGAGCCACCTTGAGAAACATGTGGAACTTGAAGGAGCTTGAATCATTGCCTAAATTAAGGGAAATGGAGTGTGTGTGTTGGAGGGTTATCACTGTAGAGTGCTACTTTGTGTTCATATACTTTACTTTTCATGTTATTATTGTGCCCATCTTAAAGATAAGAAAACTGAGGCTCAGAGAGATGAAGTTACTTGTTCAAAGCTAGATAGGTGGTAAGTGTCAGAGCCAGGAGAACCTGACCCAAAGCCTATTCAGCACATGCCCCTCCGTGAGATAGGCAGAAAGTAGCAAGGCATCCTCAATGAAAACCTGATGTGCAAAGGCATGAAAGATATAGATTATCTACACTTCAAAACCATCTGAACTCTAGTGGTTTGGTACGTACCGCCCCACTTACTTTTTTCTTTTTTAGTAAATTTTAAGAAAGTTTTCTGAGAGTCTCCTTTTGCTGTCAAGAATCTGCATAGTTCCTCAAGATATGGAGCTGGGTAGGTCAAGATGAAAACGCAGGCATACATGGAAGATAAGTGAGTTGCTTATTTTCTGGAATGTGTTCCAGAGTCAAACAGGTGTATTCCCTGTGTTATCCTCTATGCCTGCCTCCTGGGCTTAAAGAGTTAAGAGACACCCAACTTTTTATAATATCAGCAGATCTCGACTCATCTAGCAAATGCTATAAATCAAGGGGCAGTGTGAAATTGAACACTAAATGTATTGGACGTTATTATAAAAAGAGAAATTGGATAATTTCTACTCATTTCTATCTGAAAATGAAAAACTGCCAGGGTAATGAATCTCCTTGATCTGCTTAAATGCTTATCGGTTACAAAGTACTTTTCCATCAGTGAGATGAGCAGAGTCAAAACACACAATAAAAATTATTCACCACAATATTTTTGAATAAAATAAATAAATTTCCATGCTATTTGTGGGATAACAACATCCCCCCCAAAAAAGACCAAGTGATCACCTCTTTAAAAAAAAAAGACACAAAGTCAAAGTCAAAAGGAGCACTTATTAACCTGAAACATTTGCATAAAGCAAAGAAATCATTGTAACTGTTACATGAACTGTCCATCCTTTCATAAAATCAAGAGCAAACTTAGATTGATTCCTATGACCAAGGGCTGTTAGACATGCATAATAATGTTGGTTTGCCCAAAAGTTATAACCTAATAACCTTTTATTGTTAAGGTTAACTTCCCCTTTCATTGTTAAGTTTGAAGCAAGGAAGGCTACCACTACCAAGACTTTATATTCAGAAGAGATTATTGGTGCTGTTGACTGATCAGAGCATGTTTTGAGTCCAAAGGTAAGAAATGCCTTCATGTGGGATAAAGATATGGAGAAGATCAACCAGGTGGCCACCATTCTGGGGATGAGGGAGGAAGAGAGCCCTTCAAGTACTGATTCCAGGGAGCCTGCTTGTTGTAACAATATCTTTCCTGGTAAAGTTCTCCAAAACCTAGAACCATCTGGCTTCCCTTTTCTACTGAATTAGGGGTGTGATTATAATGAAGTAGTTCCCCTGAAATCAGTATCTTAGTTCTGATCATTTCTGTATTTGATAATATCTTGTACCCATTAATAAGACTAGTCTAGTTATGGTAGGTAACAGGGGTGGGTAAACTATTGGCCAGCTTCAGACCCTCCCAGAGCCTGTTCCCACTGAATCCTCAAGGACTGGGGGGCTTAGTGCACAGTGGATACTCAGTGCCATAGAAGTCCTACATGAATCCATTCATTCACACAGTTAACAAATACTTATGTTTGTCTGGGCACCTGAAATAAATCAGCTAACAAAAGTGCCTGCATTCAGGGTATTTTCATTCTAACAACAGAGAATAAACCATAGGAGATTAGCATAATAAGTAAATAAATTACATAGTATATTAGGTGATTGCTATAGAAAAACAATAGGGCAGAGGAGTGGAGGGCTGGGTATAGGAATGGGACTGGGCTGTGATTTGAATTAGGGTGGTTCAGGTAGGCCTCCGTGAGAAGATGTCTCTTGAACAAATCTTGAAAGATTTGAAGGAGAAAGGGCATTTGAGCAGAGGGAATAGCTTATGTAAACACAGTAAGATCAGAGGTAGCTGCATGTTGGAGGATTGTCAAGTGGGCTAGTGTGATTGAAGGTTAGCACGTAGGAGCTGAGTTTAGAGAAATGAGTGGGGCAGGGAGATTATGCCGGGCCTTATAGGCCATTGTGAGGACTTAGCCTTTTCCTTTGAAAAAATGCATTGCCACTGGAGGGTTTTGCAAAGAAGAGGGATGTGATCTGACTGGTGTTTTAAAGGAATTCCTCAATATCTTGAGAATACACTATATGCCGTAGGGAGGCAAAGGTGGAGGCTGGGAGTGAAATTAGGAGGCAATGGCAGGAGTCTGGGAAAAATCAACAAATAATCCGCACAAAGCTAGAACCCAAAGCAGAGTGTGTGGCTAATGCTTACAGGGAAGGTTTACAAGGCCATGACTTATGAATTGAAGAAAAGGATCTTGGGAAAGGGGGATGGGGTCACAGGAAGTGAGATGGGAGAGATTGAGGGGCATCAGACAGTGAAAGGCCTTGAGTCCCAGAGCCGTTGCTTATTATAAACCAGGAAAATACCCAACTATGAGGCTTAAATAAGGTCTTATTCATCTCATGTATTAAGAAATCTGGAGGAAGCAGCCCAAAACTAGTGTAGAACATCAGTGATGAGAGTGGTGACTTGGGTTTTCTGTCATCCTTGTTGTGTTGGCTTGTCCTGGTTCTAAATCCTGCTACATATCCATGTTCTTGGAAGGAAGAAGGAGGCAGAGAACATGTCAGGTGAGTCTGGCTCTCCCTTTTTTTTTTTTTTTAATACGTATTCTTTTGTGTCCGGAACCTTTTTTTTTTTTTTTTTTGAGTTGGAGTCTCACTCTGTCGCCCAGGCTGGAGTGCAGTGGCACACTCACGATCACTCCAGTGTCAAACTGCTGGACTCCGGCGATCCTTCCACCTCAGCCTTCCAAGTAGCCGGAACTACAGGAGCACACTACCACACCCAGCTAATTTTTGATTTATTGTAGAGACGAGGTCTCGCCAAGTTGCCTAGGCTAGTCTCAAATCTGCAGGCTCAGGCAATCCACTCACCTCGGCCTCCCAAAGTGCTGGGATTACAGGCTGAGCCACCGAGCCCAGCCGTCTCCCTTCTTTTAATCAGGAAAGCAAATCTCCTAGAAGCCCCACCAACAGCCTTCTGCCTATATCTGTTTGGCCCAGTGGGGTCACATGAACATGCTTACCTGGAAGGTAGCTTAGCAGAAGGGTTGGTGAGCCCAGTGTTTGAGCCAGTCAACAGTGCTGACAGAGTTCTTAATCTATCTGATGCAAGTGAAAGACCGTGCTTTCCTAGAGGACCATGTGCAATTTCATTGTCCTCCTCGTCTCTTGGAGCCAGACTTAGCAAATGGACAGCTGCTGGCCAATCAGTCCCACTCCCCACCTGGGCTGTCATTGTCCCTCCCCCTCCTCAGGGGCTCCAGGGGAATCAGCTAGAGGTACAAGTTCTGCCTTTACTGCCTGTCTGTGAACATCACTGATTCAATAGTAGGGTCCAAACCCTGTGTCAGCCATGGAATTTGCTTCTTCCTGGAGAAAAGCTGTGTGCAAGTGTATGTAACACTTGAATTTTCTTGAGACTACAGTACTCACTTCTGTTTTGTCAGAAGAGGTTTCTGTCCTATCCTCCCAAGTGATGGATCCCATGTCTGTATTAATGAGCCACCTGTGAGTCAGCACATCTTGATTTTAGTGGCCAAAACCTGGTTTCCCAATTGCAGGTACCTATTGCCTGTCTCTCTTCACCCTCTTTTCAAATCTATTCTCCTAAAGGTCCTGATGAAGTCATTAACTTTGAAGTGTAAATAAGGAGATAAGACTGAAAATATCTCCTCCCATAAATGTGTCCTTACCTTCATGGCTGCTAAGCCCCAGTGGCTCAAGCCTGTGGCATGGACAGGCCATCAGAATATCTGGTTTCTATTTCTGCCACTCACTGCACAGTGAGCCAGTATATCCTTTGGGAGTCAGTTTCCTCATCTGTAAAATAACAAATTTGGAAGATATGACCTCTAAGGTTCTTTCTGCTCTGCTGGTCTATCCAGCCAGGCGAGTGAACAGGATTGGCTGGGTGACTTATGGCATTAGCTGGGGCTTAGCTGCTGTTGTGGGCACAGGTGATACACACACTCTGAGGACTAGGACTCCACATGCAGCCTCTCACCTGCAGGGGTGATTTCCATCCGGGTGTGTGCCCCTTTTCTCCCAGACCTCTGCCTGATTCCTTCTAAGGTGTGGTCCGAGCGATAGAGAGAAGCTGCCTCTTGGTATCATCCACTAGATCATGGACTTGCTGATTGAGGGACATGTCTGGTTCACCATGGTATTCCTGGCGTCCAGCAGGTACTCAATAAACATTGTACTCAGTAAACATTTGTAAAGATGAACTACCTGGACAGTGCTTAGAAAGGTAGCAGGGATGGAATTCTCTCTCCACTCTTCTTACAAATAGACTCCATAGGACTTTTCTTCCTATCTGTCTTGCCTTCTCTCTCCTTTTTTCTTCCCATTGCAAAGCAGAACCTGCTTCACACATAGTCATGCCATGGAGTCCTAAGTTGGGCCCTTACTACAAACATCACACAGATATTCTTTCAACCTACCATAGCTGCCTGAGTTAATATCTGATTCAGTTCCTAGGAGTTCCTGCTTTAAATGTCCCATTAATAACAAAATAAACACATACCTTTTCAAGTTTTTCAAGTGTTCTCATTTATTCTACCTCAGCTCCTCTGGGAGGAGTAGTTTTTTTGCTTAAAAAATATATATAATATATACAAATATAAATATATATATAATTGACAAATAATTGTACATATTGGCTGGGTGCAGTGACTCCAGCCTGTAATCCCAACACTTTGGGAGGCCAAGGTGAGATGATTGCCTGAACCCCTGGGTTCGAGACCAGCCTGGGCAACTTGGCGGGACCTCATCTCTACAATAAATCAAAAAATTGGCCAGGCGTGGTGGCATGTGCCTGTAGGTCCGGCTACGTGGAAGGCTGAGGTGGAGGGATCACCTGAGCCCAGTGAGTTGAGGCTGCGGTGGCCGTGGGCGTGCCACTGCACTCCAGCCTGAGTGACAGAGTGAGACTCCAACTCAAAAAAAAAGAAAAAAATTAATAATTGTACATATTTATGGGGTGCAATGTAATGTTTCAATGCATGTATGTATAGTATAATAATAAAATCAGGGTAATTACCATATTCATCCCTTTAAATATTTATCACTTCGTTCTGGTGAAACATTCAACATCTGCTAGCAATAATGAAATATGTACTACACTGTTATTTGTTATGGTCACCCTGCTGTGCAACAGAACACCAAGACTTGTTCTTCCTGTCCTCCAACTTTGTACTCACTGACCAACCTCTCCTGGCCCCCCTCCCCCAATGTGCCCCATCCTCTGGTAGCCACTGTTCCACTTTCCACTTTTTGAAATCGACTTTTTTGGATTTCACCTATGAGTGAGGGCATGTGGAGTTTGCCTTTCTGTGCCTGGTTTATTCCAATTAACATAATATCTCCCAGATTAACCTATGTTGCTGCAAATGACAGGATTTTATTATGTATCTTGACTGAATAGTATTCCATTGTATATATTTACCACGTTTTCTTTATCCACTCATCTATATATGAACACTTAGGTTGATTTAATATCATGGCTATTGTGAATAGCACTGCAAATGTGGGTGTGCAGATGTCTCTTCAACATACTGATTTCATTTCATTTGGATATATACCCAGTAATGGGATTGCTGGAACATATGGTAGCTCTATTTTTAATTTTGGGGGGGGGGATCCTCCATACTGTTTTCCTTAATGGCTGTATTCATTCATGTTTCCACTAACAATGTATAAAACGTTTCTTTTTCTCTGCATCCTGGCCAACATTTGTTATTTTTTGTCTTTTTGATAATAGCCATTCTAACTGGGGTGAGGTGATATCTCATTGTGGTTTTGATTTACATTTCTCTGATGATTAGTGATGTGGATGATGCAATTCTCTGATTAGTATTTTTCTGCATCTGTTGGCCATCTGTATGTCTTCTTTTGGAAAATGTCTCTTTGTGCCTTTTCCCCATTTTTTGGTCAGATTATTATTATTTTGCATTGAGTGTTTTGAGTTCCTTGTATACTCTGGATATTAGCTCCTTGTCAGATATATAGTTTGCAGATATTTTCTCCCATTCTGTAGGTTGTCTCTTCACTTTGTTGGTTGTTTCCTTTGCTGTATAGAAGATTTTTAGTTTGATGTGATCTCATTTGTCTATTTTTGCTTTAGTTGCCTGTGCTTTTGAGGTATTCAGAAAAAATCCTCATCCAGTCCAATTTCATGAAGCATTTCTCCAGTGTTTTCTTCTATTAGTTTTGGGCCTTACATTTATGTCTTTAATTCATTTAGAGTTGATTTGTGTATACAGTGAGAGATAGGGGATATAGTTTCATTCATCTGCATGTGGGGAGGGGTAGTTTCTTAAGCAGATATCGAGTTATGGCTTCTAAGAGATAAGCTAACCATTGACTAGGAGACCCTGGAGGGAAGGAACCGCAGGAGACATACCTGAGAGAAATAGCATTACGTACCAGCAGCTGGACAGGGAACAAGCATAAAAGATGAAATATCAGAACCTAAGACACATTTCACCATCTCACCATTGCCTTGTGCCCTTTAAGTCTGAAATGCCAGGCTCAGGCTCCGTTGTAGTTCCTATGTTCAGTCCTAAGTTTTATGAAAACATGATATGCCCTTATCCCACCCTTTTTTGAAATCACAGAAAGCTTGTCCTGTTCAAAGTCTTTTATTATAAGTTGCCTCAAGTACTAATTCGTAAAAGGATAGGATACAAATGAGAAATAGGTGACTTGATAATTATTAGAGAGATGTTATTCCACTACACAAGATGCCCTGATGCAACAGGAAGACAACTTCAGAATTGTTTTAAAGTATCTAAAGAGTAGCTTCAATATCTGTATATAGTTTTAATTGTGTGGCAAAATAAGTTGGTGCCTTTTCTTAGATACAGAGTCTAAGACCACATAACGCAATATGGACAACTTCAGTAATATGTTATGTGCATTAGTGTGACACAAGCATAAGTTTTGCCATCATTTCTGTAGATACATTCTGGGCATTTAACCCATGTCATGCTTTTGCCTGGAACAAAGCAAGCAAGTAGAACATTCCTCAGGAATACCACCATCAGTGCTGATTGTCAGTTGGCACACAGAGAAGTTGCTTTTCAAAGAGATTGTTTTTGTTTATTTATTGGATTGTTTTTCAAAGAGATTGATTGGACCTTGATTTAATAGTAACCCTGATGCTTTGTAGATACCAGTAGACTGTAGTGGCTGAAAGCTTGGGCTCCGGGGTTTGAATCCCAGCTCTACCAGTGACAAGGTGTATAACATGTCAGCAATTAGAAAACGGGAGCCTCCATTTTCTCCATTGTAAACTGAGGATTGCAACAGAAAACATCTCAGAGTGTCCTTGAGAGCATGAAATGAGTTAATATGTGAACAGTGAATACAGTACTTGAAACAGTACCTGGCACCTGGTAAGTGTGATCTTGTATAATTATGAACAGCCATCTATTATTACCCTTAGTAATTCCCATTCTAGTGCCTTTTTCCAACATGGCATTAGGTGATAACAAAATGCCTACCTGACCCTGAGCAAAAATAGTTTCTTCTGCATGCTGCATACATGTGTGTACAGTATTTGGAAAATATTTAGGATATGAGCCTCCACTGAGATTTCAAAAAAAAATTATTTAGGGACGAACAGGAGCAAAAGGGAGGGGGAAAACAGGCAAGAAAATTGCTACCACATTTCTCAGAAATGGAGAATCAATGAATTCTGAACTGGATATTTTAAGATAGGTTTCCATAAAATGCTCCTTATAAACGCAGATCAGCCTGAAATTTTCCAGCAGTTTAATTGTGAAGGGCCAAAATGGTTCCACACTAGTGACTGAATATAAAAGGGTTGATTAAAATACTTTTTTAGTAGTTCATATCCTTGAAAGTAAAGTCTCTGTTACAACCTGTGCCAATAAGAGCCAGTAAACAGCTAATTACATTATAACATGGGTTTTTTAATTGTTAATTATAATAAAAGAAGCAACAACCCAACAATAATTTGCCAGTCCGTACATCTGTGAAGTTTAAATGGGAAAATTGCCTCTTGTCTCAGCAAGGATGTAATTGATTCTTGGGCACTTAACGATATAATACCAGTTGCTGCCTGTTCTTTCTTCCTTCAAAGAGCTGACACCATTATGTCACTGATACAAATGGAATCTTGAAGGTGCATCAAAAATTCTGTCTTTTGAGAGGAAAAAAAAAAACCATTGTGGTTCTTTAGTTTAGAACAGGAGCTTATTCAAGTGGGATGCATCCCTGGGTCAAGGTTAGAGTTAAGCCCCAGTGGAGTTTTTCACCCTTTTATATGGGGTGGGTGGAGCCCATTTTGTCACGTTAGCAACCAGCATTGTGAACCTTCTAAAATGTTTTAAAGTAACATTTTAGGCCTGTCAAATGAGAGAGCAAGGAGGCTTTGTGAGGGGCCATCTGCTCTCACGTCAACCGAAGCTAACTGGAAAAGAACTCAGGGTTCTTGAAACTGAATTTGATTATTGAAGATAAACCAAAAAAGTGTGCATCGAAAGATGACTTGCAAAATATTAGCCTCACTCCCCACTCCCAAACAACTCCTCAGATTGTATTATTACAGCTTCATTTTAAATATCCAAAGAGCAGAAAGGAATAAATTTAAAGAATCAACCTCAAAGTGCTATCTATATTTCCCTTCCAACCAGTATATTGTTTTAATTGCCATTTAAAAACTTGCGTGTTTAATTGAATTAGCAACTCTCGGTAACGGATACATTTTAATCCTTCGAAATGGCCATGCATGTGCATTTTTAAACTGCTTAAGAGACATCTTGTCTATGTGATAATCACTTTTTCTTCATCCTAATGCCCAGATTATTCCCAACACAACATATTGGTCTGATACAATGATTATCTATAGCAAAGAAACCAAAAAAACAAAAAAAACCCAAACCTCAGCCTCATTGGGCCTCACATTAAAACCGAGTGTGTTTCCAAAGATTTTAAACTTATCTGCTATTTGAAACTTTTTCCACTTATGAAATTTATAGCTATCTGCCCGAATAATAGGATTGACCAAACAGTAAATGTTTTTAGCTAAAGTCTAGTCTACTGAACAAATGAGAAGGGGCACACCACACTGTTTGTCCCCCTGCCATATGCCCTGAGGGTAAAATGGATCACATAGAATCATGTTGCCTTTCTGTAACTTTAAAAAACAAAACACAGCCGGGCTTGGTGGCTCAGCCTGTAATTCCGCGCCTTGGGAGGCTGAGGCGAGTGGATTGCCTGAACCCGCAGGTTCGAGACCCGCCTGGGCAACTTGATGAGACCTCATCTCTACAATAAATCAAAAAAAATTAGCCGGGCGTGGTAGCGCGCACCTGTAGTTCCAGCTACTTGGAAGGCTGAGGCGGGAGGATCGCTGGAGCCCAGCAGGTTGAGGCTGCGGTGGCCGGGAACGGTCACTGCACTCCAGTCTGGGTGACACAGTGAGACTCCGACTGGGGGAAAAAAAAAAAAAAGCTAAAACACAAAAAACAGTATTCAGCACTGATTATAGAACTCATGCCATTAAGTACCACGTGGTTGCCACAAGGACACTAGGCTGGTGTATTATCTCTGTTTTACAGACCAGGAAAGCAAGGTACAGATTATTTAGCCTAAGTTCACATAGCTAGTTAGTGGCAAAGCTGGAATTCAAACCCATAGTCTGTATTTTTAACAGCTACATCATACTCCTTGCATGCCATACTTGCATTCTTTCTTATTATTTTTGTTTTGAGGTTTTTTATTGTTGGGAGAGATAACTTTTTATTTTGAAAAATATAAAACTTTAAAAAGTCGCACATACAACACAAAGTCTTTTCCTTTTCCTAACTCTTTTAAGAGTGAGATGCTCATCTGATACTTCATTACCTTCAAATACGCTAGCTTCTAATAATGACAGAGTTCTACCTAACCACAGTACAACCACCAAAACCACTCAAGTTTTTCCAGTTCATTCATTAATGCCCTTTAAATCAAAAGGCTGCTGTACAGAATCACATGTTAACGTTTACTTGTGTCTCTTTGGTTCCCTCTAATCTGCAACAGTTCCTAGATTTTTCGTTAATTTTTCTGACCTTGATGTTTTCAAAGATTACAGGTCAGATATTTTGTAGACGTCCCTCATTTGAGGTGTGTTTAATACTTCCACATGATTAGATTCAGGGTCTGCAGTGTTAGCATGAATAATACAGAAACAATGCCTGGCTCTTCTTTTGCATGCTGTCAGTGGGCACGTAATTTGGATGAATCCCATTACTGGAACCTCCACTTTGATCACTTAATTTGGATGGTGTCAACCAGTTTCCTCTGCTGCAAAGTTTTACCTCCCTGATATAATTCATAAGTATTTTGTGGGAAGGTACTTTGAAAGTATGTAAATATCTTAATCCTCATCAACTCTCAGTCATTATTTATATCAGCGTGGACTTATTGTTTTCTATTTCACTCAGTGGCTTTTAATTTGTTAATACAATTATTTGTTTTGATGTTCAAATTGCCTTCAGTGTGGCCACTGAGAACACCTTCAACTTGTCTATTTTGCTCTTGACATATTTTTATTGTTTTAGAGTACTTTTTGGCTTATTGGCACAATAAGATATTTCAGGTTCATTTCATACCTTCCTCACTCCAGCCCCAGATTCTGTCATTTCTTTAAGAAGCCCTGGTTCCTTTCTTGTTTTTAGAAATCAAGACCTGGGCCGGGCATGGTGGCTTATACCTGTAATCCCAGCACTTTGGGAGGTCGAGGTGGGAGGATTGCTTGAGGCCAGGAGTTCAAGACCAGCCTGGACAACATAGCGAGCTCCATCTCAATAAAATAAAATAAAATAAAAAAGTAAAATAAAATAAAATAAAAATCAAGAAACAAAAAGAAGTAAAATGCAGAGATAAACATTAAAAGAAAAAAAACCCAAGACTTGGTGTAGGTATGCTCACTACTACTTCAAGGCTGGCCCTCTGGGTAGAAAGAATTAGGAAGTGTGTGTGTGTGTGTGTGTGTGTGTGTGTGTGTGTAAGTGAAGAGAGAGATTAACATATATGTTCATTTCTAACACACACACATATATGCATGTATATTCTGATACCATTAATTCTAGTCTAATACTGCAAAGTTCATTCGACTCTCTCCCTTTTAACTCCGTTCTCTGGCAGCAAGAAACCCAACAGTCTATGTTCTTATCCACTCTACTATATTGTCTGCCCCCAGGGGTCTCAAGAGAAAGGAGGAAAACTGGATTGAACATCAGGAAAACTGGGACTCGGTCATGGACCTCCTCTTTAATACCTCTATAACCTTGAACTTCTCTGAGTTTTCCATTCTTCATCTGTAAAACAACTATGATCATAATACCTGTTTTAGGAGGCCACATAGGATAAGGAACAGAGCACAAGACCTGGGCCAGGCTGGCTATAATACTCACTGGCTGTGTGACCTTGAACAAATGACACAACTTCTCTGTGTCTTGTTTCTTGATCTTTAAAATGTGAATAATGCTACCACCAAGCTCCCATGGTAACTGTGATGTTTACATGTATGCAAAATCACTTGGCACTGTGCTGGTAGATTGAAACAATCAAGTATTTATGCCCTTCACCTTTCTTCTCACCGCAATTTTAAGTAATAATAATAATAACTATAATTATGTCTGTGTAGAGCAACAGAAAGCCCAACACATGTTAAAAACGATCATGTCATTTCTTTAGTCCAGTGATAATTTCTAAAGACAGCGATTGTGTATAGTTAGTTGCATTTTTATGGCATGTTTACCCTTTTGGAATATTCCCAAGGTGAGGTAGAACTAGGAAGAGTGGATGACTGCTTTGGCAGTAAATAATCTATTTAAGAAAAATTTGCCATTGAGTTTTAACTGTCATGCTTAACTCTGTGTAATAATAAATAATGATGGTCTCAGTGGATTGGATGCCTATTATACTAGAAATTTTACAAATTTGTTGCTAATCCTTATTACATCCCTGCAAGGAAGGTATGACTTTCTCCATCTCATAAATTTGAAAACTACAACTTGGGAAGTTTAAATGTCTTCCCCAAGGCTACATAGCCAGTAAGTGGCAGGGTGCAGATTGGATCCAATGTGTGATGGGCTCCAGGGCGGGCCTTTTCTCTGTTCAACCCACTGTTGTGTTACCCATCACGGCCAGAAACACAGACAGGACATGACCCCGTCCAGTTTATTTGTGGAACTCTGGCCATGTCCCATTTGGACAAAGAAACAAATTAAAACTGCTAAAAGTGACCTCAGAACATCACTTCTAGTTCCCAGCATTCCACACTCCCCATTTCGGGAAATGCAAGAGCAAAATGACTACAGTTCTTGGCATCTTGTTGCCACCGTATTTCTCCAACACAATAAGACAAGTTGGCATCTGCTCAGGGACTAACGGGACTCCCACAGAGGCTGAAATAAATTCAGCATCATCAACCCGTTCTTTCTCTGTAGGTTGCTTGTTTTTCATAGTGCCTTGTGCCTGTGGGGTTTACCTGTATCCATTGTTGTACTTTGCCTGTTTGTCTGGGTCTTCGCCTGTGAGGTTTGGGGATAAAAGGAGAGTGTTCTGGTCATTTTTATCTCAGTCATGCTAACACAGGGTAGGTCCTTCACCAGAACATGTTAGCTAGCTCGATGGATGGATGATACCAGTAATTTTTTGGGGGGTGGTTAGGATCTTACTCTGTTGCCCAGGCTGGAGTGCATATAGCCTCGACCTCCTAGACTCAGGTGACCCTTCTGCCTCAGTATCCTCAGTAGCTGGGACTATAGGCATGCACCACCCTGCCCAGCTGACTTTTTAAAAATTTTCTTGTGGAGATGAGGTTTCGCTATGTTACCCAAGCTAGTCTGAACTCCTAGGCTCAAGCGGTCCTCCTGCCTCAACCTCTCAAAGTGTTAAAATTACAGGTGTGAGCCTCCATGCCTGGCTGATACTGGTAGTTTTTATTCTTAGTGATGTGGGAAGGGAGAGATAAGCACAAACTAATAGGAAGGGAAGGAGGTGACACAGTTAGAGGTGGACGGGACCTATTACTTTTCTCAGAAAGTTCGTATTTTCTCAGAAATTTAACATTTTCAAGAGACACAAATGTTTTAGCTTATTTTCAAGAGTAACTTAAAGAATAGAGGTCCTGAGTTTAGACTCTAGAGCAAGGCTGCCTGGGTTGAATGCTATAGCACTCTGGTACTTACTCGCTGTGTGATTTCATACAAGTTGCTTAAGTTCTCTGTACCTTATCAGTAAAGCAAGTTGGTTATGAGAAATGAGTACGTTTAGGTATGTGAGGTTTTTAGAATAGTGCCTGGCACATAGTAAGTGTTTTGTAAATCAGTTTTTATTACCATCTTGTGCCTTTGTTGCTTTGACAGAGATCAAGACCCTAATAGGGTAATGAAAAGAAAATATAGTACCGGAAGCCACATAAACTAAGAAAATGGGTTCTTTGTCCAAAGCATTCCACAAATTAAATTACCATAAAGTGGTAATTTACACATGTAGTCTCAAGGGAAAGGGGCAAGAAAATGAAAATGAAGCTGTAACAAGGTGAGAATGCTAATATATTTCCCTTCACCATTAACATAATATGTGATGAAAAAGGTGGCACAATCATTGTGTATAGGAGAGGAGACCTTAGTGCACAGTGGGCATCCATCCTTGCAACTGAGAACAATCGATCCGAAAGCAGCTCCGTGCATTCTTGCTGCCAGCACCTGGGCTGCTGGATGTTGGGGAAAATTCACACAATCAAGCCTTTGTTTTCACTTTAAATTCATGATCTCAGACTCAAATTGGCACTCAGTATTGCTCAGCAAGCTTACTAGGTTTCTCTAGAAGGGGCATTCTCCCCCTTCCTTAAGCATCTAATTCATTCCTGCTCCATCCTTCACAAACTACTCACAGCCCCTCCTCCACACTCCATATCAGCTGATGACCTTGTTTCACACTGCATTGGGAAGACAGAAGTCAGCAGGCAAGAACCCCCTCACCTTCCCCCACCAAACCTGCTCCTCCAATTCCACTTGCACCCATCTCCTTCTCCTGATACAGTCAAGAGTCAGTTCCCCTTAAAAGTTTGCACCTAGGCCCCAGATGTCCTTGCATCTGCTCCAGAAACTGTTACGGGTTCCCTGCTGATAGACTTGAGGGAGATGGGCAGCATGAAAGAGTCAACCCTGTTGACCACGTATATATTAACTTTGTCAACACTCTACAACAAACCTACAAGGTAGGTCGTATTATTGTCTCCACATTACATATAAGAAAACTAAGACATGGAGTTTAAGTAACCTGCCGTAGTTCCTGAAAGTGATGAACCTGGGCATCTGGTCTAGAGACAGAGTTCTTCAACCTACATAGCCTCACCATGAAGACTGGGTAGCAGATGTGGGAAGAAGAAATAAGGAATCATGAATTTTTATGTCAACCTTTTGGTGCTCAGAACAGACCTTCTTATTAGGTCTGCTTTCTACCTAGAGGGGTTGCGTAAAAATTAACCAAGTAGAAAGGCATGACAAGGGAGCACAAGTGCATGGAACAGAGCTCTTTGAATTGGAAAGTGAGAACTACAGAATCTCAATACTCCTTCTGCTGAGAGACTCTGGTTGTTAGCCTCTGTGGCCATCAGATAAAGCAAGAATATAGTTTTCCTAAAGTTAGAGCCTCTATGGGCCTTAAAGGCTGCTTTTTCATAGTTCTGTGGCCATATGGCGAGAGTCATTGAGGGATGTCTCAGTCACCTGGGGCTGCCATAACAAAATATCATAAACTGAACAACAGACATTTATATCTAACATTTTTGGAGGGTAGGAAAATCAGGGACAAGTGCTAGTGGATTCTGTTCCTGCTGAGGGCTCTCCTTCTGGCTTGTTGACAGCTGCCTCCTTGCTGTGTCCTCATATGGGCTTTCCTGGGTGCTTGCACTTGGAAAGAGAGAGGGCAATTTCTCTGTCTCTCTTAAAAGGACACCAGTCCTATTGGATTAGGACTCTACCCTTATGACCTCATTTAGCCTTAATTGTCTCCTAAAAGAGTCACATCCCCAATAACAATCATGTTGGGCTGTGAGGACATCAACACATGACATAATTCAGTTCGTAGCAAGGGACATTTCAGAGTCTGCCACTACTAGAGTTGCTACTGCCCTGAGAACGGTGCAGCAGGGTCATCCAAGTTGGAAAGAGCCTCCTAACCTAAAAGAAGATTCACCCCTTCTCCTTTCAAAGGCAACTCTTCCCCTGAGCTCTGGATCTACCCCTCCTCTCACTGACCTCCCTCAGCTATCTCTTTTCTTTCTCCTGTACCAGCAATATCTCCCTTTAGACTGGATGGCTAATGTCAGCATACCAACACATTCTTCTATGCCCTGTCCCACTAAAATAAATCTCTCCTCTTAACCCTTTCCTCATCTTCCTGCAGCAGTGCCTCAAGACTCAGGGAATAAACCTAAACAAGATGGCATTTAGACTCTTTGTGGTTTAGCTCCTGTGAAGAAATGGCTTGATTTCCAGCCTGTAGTGAATATCTGATATGTATGAATGCATGCAGACATATATACACATATATACACACATAAATATGCATGCATGCACACAAACACATACAGATACATAAGCAAATCTCAAAGATATCGTGAGCTCAGTTCCAGACCACTGTAATAAAGGAAATATCACAATAAACCCAGTTATAGAAAGTTTTTGGTTTCCCAATGCATATAAAAGTTATGTTTATACTATACTGTGGTCTATTAAATGTGAAATAGAATTATACCTTAAATAAACAATGTAGATATCTTAATTTAAAAACACCTTATTGCTAAGAACTACAAATGATCATCTAAGCCTTCAGCGAGTCGTAATCTTTTTGCTGGGGAAGGTCTCTCCTTGATGTCAATGGCTGCTGACTGATCAGGGTGGTGGTTG
>CAUYQG010106012.1:0-37139 GCA_963574415.1 Tarsius wallacei
CTACCACGCCCGGCTAATTTTTGATTTATTGTAGAGATGAGGTCTCGCCAAGTTGCCCAGGCGGGTCTCGAACCCGCGGGCTCAGGCAATCCACTCACCTCAGCCTCCCCAGGCGAGGGATTACAGGCTGAGCCACCGAGCCTGGCTAAAATACAGTTTTCAATGATAAAAATCCTAGTGGTAAAGGCCTTATAGTTATCACCTTAGGTAGAGGTTAGGTATGGTGCAAGACTTTTTTGACAGTGTTCAGGGTAGGTTGCAGGGTTGGTTGAAGGAGGGTTAAGGAGAGACATACAGATGAATAAAATGTGACTTCTGCTCTCTGGAAGCTTAAATAGTAGTAGTAGTAGTAGAAATAATATGTGCACCCGAGGAACCATAACTCTTCCCTCCTCCCTCCCTTCCTTTCATTGCTCTTTGGTTCCTTGCTTGCTTCCTTTCTTGCTTCCTTCCTTCCTTCCTATACTGTGATGGGACATAGTGTAATGGTTAAGAGTACACACACTGGAGCCAGACTTCAAGGAAGTGAACTCTTGCTCGATCATCTATTAGATTTAAAGTCATTTAACCTCTATATGCCTCAGTCTTCTCGTTTGTAAAATAGAGACAATAATTATAACAAAAACTGCCATTGTACTGCCATATCCCATTGGCATTTGCGTGTATGTGCTGAAGGCTGCTTACCATAAACTCGGGAATCTCTGCTCAGGAGCTTTTCTTTCTTTTCTGGGTATAGAAGTATGCTCAGCCCACCCAGGGGACCCCTAGGAGGAGCCATCAACTGTGAGAGGCACGGAGATAGTGGATAAATACTTCATCATTCTCACCTCTAGTCTGGGAAAACTCTGTGGTCTCTTCTGCCTGTATTTAATAGTTCCTCAGTGAGCTTAAGCTGCAGCCACGCATGAGGACTACTGACTTGACAACCTGTCTTTTATGGAATTTCCTTCCCGATCTCACTCCCTCTCACTATCATGTTTCCTGGGATCACTACCCAAGTGAACTACTTGCACACAAATCTTTGTCTCAGGACTGTTTCTGGAGAATCCACACTAAAACAAACATTGTATTTATGTTGTGTGACTGTTACGAGGATTAAACGTGTTAACATATCTGAAGCTCTTAGATCAGTGTCTGGCATTGAATAAACACTATATTGATGTTAGCTGTTACTGTAAGACTAGAATGGAAGTTCATTAGGGCTCATTTTTTCTATTTTGTACACTTTTTTAAAATCAATTTTTGAGTCAGGCATGGTGGCTCGTGCCTGTAATCCCCACACTTTGGGAGGCTGAAGTGGGAAGATCCCATGAGGCCACGAGTTTAAGATCAGCCTGGACAACAAAGCAAGACCTGATCTCTACAAAAAAAAAATATTTAAAAATTAGCCAGTTGTGGTGGCACACGCCTATAATCCCAGCTACTTGGGAGGTTGAGGAGAGAGGATCACTTAAGCCCAGAAGGTAAAAGCTGTGGTAAGTTGTGATCGTGCCACTGCTTTCCAGCCCGGGTGACAAGAGTGAGACCCCCCAACTCAAAAAAAGAAAGTTAAGTAAAAAAGTCAAATTTTTTATTTTTATTTTTTAAAGGAAAACTGGCTCTTCAAACTTTGCAAAGTTTTTTATGGGTCGCAAAAATGTTTTCCTCTGTGATGTTTTTTCCCCAACACATTTCCCACAATATTTCCACATTTTTCTCCTGTATTCCCCATTCAAGCTTGGCTGCCACAATCACACAGACAGAAAGCATGAGGGCATTGCTTTCCTTCATCTGTAGTGGAAACATCAGCAGCCGGTCGTAACCGCTCCAGATTTGTCACATAGATACAGTTTTATTCACATTTGAATCTTCAGCATCCATAATAGTGCCAGACCCACAGCCAATACTCACATATATTTGATAATAAATTTAATTAAACACTTGAGTGTCTACTAGGCTTTGAGGATATGAAAAAAAATATTAGAAGGTATACATGTCTTAAAATAGCTTGAAATCTGGTCCTGGATAGTTATATAAGTAGAAAAATTACCATAATACTTTCATAACAAGGATCACTTGAGCCCAGGAGTTTGAGGCTGCAGGAAGCTATGATCAAGCCACCGCACCCCAGTCTGAGTGACAGAGTGAGACAGGGTCTTTAAAAAAGGGAAAAAAAATCCATAACAGAGGTGTCAAAACAGGTAAGTAACAAGAGATATTATGGAAATGCAGAAGAAAAGATTAAATTTGGATAGGTAGGTGAACAGGAAAAGAAAAGCTTCCTGAGCCCTGAATAATGGTTAGAATTTTACATGATGGCAAATGAAGGCTCATTTGAGTGTTTGAAGTTCTTTCCTCCGTGCCCTGCATGTCATGTGATTTGCCTTAGAAATTTCTATTTGATGGAATCAAGTCACAGCCTTTCCTGAGTACGTGTCAAGAATTAGGTTAATTTTTCAATCCTAACGATCAGTGGCTTTAGGGATCAGCAGTACTGAAGAATTTGTGACAAAGAAAAAGAACAGCATGGAAGGACCCCATGAACCTTTAAACAAAAGTTTGTCCATTTATTCCCAAAGAGGAAAACTACATAGTAAGTAAGAACGAATCTGACACCAACTGGCAAAAAAAAAAAAAGAGCAGGGCAAAAACATTGAGAACAATCACCACCAACAAACAACAAAAAATAGGGTCCTTGCATTGGTACATGAAAAATAACTGTAGAGAAGCCACAGAAATACCTTCAAAGATCCCAAAATATCCTATCAGTAGCACAGAAATGTACTCTGAGAAACCTCCTTGGACAAAATTCACATTGATCAAAGGAACTCTGTGGATACCAATTATAGTAAAGGTTCAAATACTTGTGAGACAGAGAGAGATCTAGAAGGCTTGAAACAAACAGATAAGCAAACAAATAATACAGGACAAAATAAAAAAGAAAAGAAATTATAAAAGCAAAATACAGAAATACAGGTGAGAATAGCTGTTTGCAAGGTAAAGCCCATAGATTTTTCATGGAGAAAATGATAGAAACAGGAAACTTTGCTGAATTAAGCTTAACCTAGAAAGGCACAGAAGCAGATAAACAAAAATGCCATCTTTTAAATACTTCCCAGTAACCAGAGAAGAGGGATCACTTGTGGATATGGAAATGCTTCTTTGGCCTACCTTCAACGTCTACAAAAGAACACTCTTCTAATAGTCTCATTTAAGCAAAGGAAAAACAACAAGAAAAATATGAAGAGTTACAATAAGATTAAAAGAAAACTAATTTTTATGGACGATAAAAAACATTGAAAAAAACTCACATTTACATTCAATACAAAGAAATTAAGAAAATGACCAAGACAGTGAAAAAATAGCAAAACCAAACAAAATATTTCAGATATGAGATAGTTGAACATCAAAAAGAAATAAAATGAGGGCTGAAAGAAATGAAGCATGAAGTAGAAAAACTCAGGATAAAAAGAGTTAATCAGAAGGAATACAATGTCAAGTAGGAAATACATGTGTAGAAGAAACTGTGAAAATAACAAAATGGAAATCAAGAGACAAATTATTCTAGAACATGTGAAACACAGGCAGAACAGAAACAACATATGGGTAGTGAAGTTTCAAAATGAGTAAGAAGTCAATGGGGCAAAACAAATGTTTACCAACACAGGTCAAGAAAACTTTTCTGAAACAAAATAAATCTTAAATCTACTATTAAAAGACACTGTATGGGGAAGACAGACTTTATAGTTTTAATCCAAGCAAACTAATTTTCTATAGAACTAAACACCAAATTCCTCAGAAGCTCAAAATCAGAATCCAGAGTTGCTTCAAGGTATTCCCTAAAAGGTACAGTTTTCTACTAAAATTAGTAGACCAAAAAATAAAAATAAAAATAAGAAGAAGAAACTAAATCCAACCAGGGTTCTCTCCAAGTCTGTTTCTGTAGACTTCCTTTTTCCTGGTTGGATTTAGTAAAGATTAAAAGCAACTGTTTAAATATGTACAAATAATTTTTAAAGTTTATCAAATAATTATTTGATAGATTTTAAAATTATATATTATAAATATATTTTAATTATTTGATAAATATATAAAAATCATATATGTATGATTTCAGTGGTGAACAGGTAAAATATTTCAACAGAGAATTAGAAACAAATAATCAAATGGAAATTCTAGATCTGAAAAGCAAATAAAATAAATAGTTTGGAGATACAGGAAAAAAAGACTTTAAATTTTAAGACAGATTGATAGAAATTATCCAATTTAAAGAATCAAGAGAAAAAAAAATCAAGAACAATAACAGAACCTCAAAAACCTGTGGGACAATATCAAGTGGATCCAGCCAGAGTGGAGAGAAAGGGGCAGAGAAATGTTTGAAGATATCATGACTCAAACGTCTTTAAATTTTTTAAAGTTTATGTATTCAATAAGTTCATCAAAACAAAGCAGTAAAAATACAAAGAAAAATATACTTGATTACCTCATAATCAAATAGCTGAAAGCAAAAGATAAAGAGAATATCTTCATAGAAGAGAAAATTATGCCTGACTTCAGAGGAACAGCAACGTGATTTCCATCACAAACAGAGGAGGCCAGAAGACACCACGATAGCATATTTATTGTTAGGAGACAAAAGTTGTCAGTCAATAATTCTACATTCCAAATTATCCTTCAAAATAAAGGAGAAATAAATATTTTCACATACAAAGAAGTGAGAGTATTCATTGGCATAAAATCTGCCCTGAAAGAATTACGAAAGAACACTTCACACTGAAAAGAAATGGTACCATATGGTAATACAGATCTTCATGAAGGAAAGAGCACCCAAAATGGTAAACATGAGTATGAGGACAAGAGACTCCAGATGCTCCAGAGGCTTACCGTGGGGCTATGTCCCAATAAACCCATTGCAAGTTGACAATATCATGAAGTAAAACATGCATTTCAGATACTTAACCTGCTGAACAGCATAGCCTAGCCTACCTCAAACATTTCAGAACGCTTACATTAGCCTAGCCCATTGGGAAGAATCATCCAACACAAAGCTTATTTTAAAATAAAGTGTTGAATATCTCATGTAATTTATGGAATCCTGTACTGTAAGCAAAAACCAGAATGGTCATATGGGTCCTTGAAGAATGGTTCCTACTAGATGCCTATTACTTTTGCACCATTGTAAATAAAAAAATCATGAGTCGAACAATTTTAAGTCAGGAACCCTCTACATATGTGTTTGTGTATGTGTGTATTTGTATATACCTGTATACACATACATGCACACATATAGTCGGCCCTTTGTATTTCGGGGTTACATATCCCTGGATTCAATCATCTGCACAGAAAATATATTTTTTTAAATGGATGGTTGAGTCTGTACTGTTTATGCGTGGACTTTTTTCCCTTGTCATTATTCCCTAAACAATACAGCATAACAGCTATTTACATAGCATTTACACTGTATTTGGTTTATAAGCAACCTAGAGATGATTTGATGTATTCAAAGGATGTGCATAAGTTATATGCAGATACTACTCTATTTATATCAGGGACTTAAGCATTATGGATTTGGGAATTGAGGAGGATCCTGAAACCAATAGCCCATGGGTGCTGAGGAACAACATACCTATATACACACATATATATTTTCTTGTAATTACCTAAAAACTAAATGACTGCATAAAGCAAAAATTATTACTATTTTAGAGATTATAACATATATTGATGCAATATGTTAAAAAAAAAACTATAAAGAATGGTGAGGAAGTGACTAAAATTAATTTTTGCAAGGTTCTTGAATTTTATTGAAGTATTTCACTATGGGTTGAAGGGAAGAAATACAAAGGAGGAATTTTTAGGAAATAAAAACAATAGAAAGTGGCTTATCAGTGTCTTTGGGATGCATCTAAAATAGCACTAAGAGAAAAGCCCATAGCATTAAATACCAAAGACAGTAAAAAAGAAAATCAGTTTAACATCCAAATAAAAAAGCAGAAAAAAATTTAACAAAGAGCAGAAGCAGGGAGAGAGTGTAAAAAGATAAAAGTAGAAATTTATAACAAGACAAAAAAATCATAGATTTAATAATAAAACACAAGGCTGATTCTGTAGAAAATCAAGAAAATAGGCAATCCAATTGCACTGGCTAATCTAATTGGAGAGGATGTTGGAAATGTGTGTGTGTGTGTATGTGTGTGTGTGTGTGTGTGTGTGTGTGTGTGTGTGTGTGTAGAAAGAGAGAGACAGGAAGGGAGTACAGACATCCATTAGTGTAATACTTCTGACTCTGTGTCTTACTAAAAAGAATGACTTGCCTGATAGGTGACTTTGGCAAAAGAACTAATTGGAAACAACCATAACCATTGACCAAGCTTTAATCATTGCTCTGAAATGTTAATGATCAAAGGAAGAGAATTAACCAGTTATCTTGCCTTTCTGGTTTGGTATTTCAGAAGTTATTATATTGCTTTCATAGATAAAGGAAAGTTCTTCTATACAGAATAGTTTGCACTAATAAATATGAAAAAAGGTATAGAATTCAAAGTCATCATTTTGCAAGCCCAGTGAAACAACTGATTCAGGCAGTGGTGATCAGCCATTTCACAGGTGGTTCACAAATCCTGCTCCCCTGCAGAGCAGCATAAACATCTCCTGAGTATTTGCTGCAAATTAAACATTTTAGTTCCCAACCCAAAGCAATCAGAAATTCTGGGGACAGGGTTCAGCAACCTCTGGAATAATAAATTTTCCAGTTGGCCCTAGTGGAAATCAGGCCAATAACTGCTTCGTGTCACAGTGGCTCACATTATTTCATTCTGCAGAAGAATCAAGGAGGATTGGGGTTGATTCAAGAACATCAAAGTTGTCTAAGACATCCTTCTTCTTCCTTATTCTAGCTGGCCTGGAGGTTTGGAGGTGATGGAAACCTTTCTGTGTTTTGGAGACTCAGTAACGCTGCCATGTTTCTTCCTCCTTTGGTTCTGACCCCTCAGTGAAGGCTGTGTCTCAAAAACAACTGCAGAAAGGTTAGAAAGACCTTTTCAATCCACATTTACTACCCGGACTATTAAACTGTAATTTTGATTTCTGAAGGCTTCCTAAGGAACTGGGGCAAATTAAGTTAATCAAATTTTCTAGACTCCTTTGATTCTCCTACAGCCAGATAGACCTGGCTGTTGTCATTTTGAATTTCTGAGCTTTTCTTTTTTCAAGGAAAGTGGATACTATATTCATGTGCTTTAAGGCATCTTGCAAAATGACCTGTGATAGAAATGTTGCATGTGTGTATATGTGTTGCTTGAGTGTTTTGTTTGACCATTGCATCCCTGCATTGCTTGAGCTTTTTATTTGACTATTACAGTGTGAACAGATAGTTTCAATTTGTGTATTCTTCTAGAGGGCTATGTCTGAATTCTTTGGGGTTCCCTTTGTGAAAGGCTAAGTGTTGCATTCCATTAGGTATTAAATGAATACATTTTGATGATCAAGCTGCTCTGAAGAATATACTCCTCTCTTGAAATATTTGTGTGTATGTTTCACTTTCAGTTGTACTCAAGGTCCTTGAGGTCACAAAAATCCTCAGAATGTCTGCAACCTGAGGTCCTCAGTTCACATCAGGTAAATCAGGATCATGATCATACAACGCCATTTCTTGTCTCTCCCCAGATGCTTGGCCGGGACACTTAAACAGTACCTCAATATTTCTCCCAAGCAGCTCAGAGAGTTCCCAAGTGGTGTTCCACATATGAGAGACAGACCTTGTCCTCTTGTGTATCATGTGGGGCCTGCCATTTATTTGCCTTTAGTCCGATTACATCTCCCTGTGTGATGTCTCCTGGTGGAGTCAATCCCAAAGCAGCAGCAGAGTGGATGGTGCCGGTTTGGGTTATGATGGAAGGTGTCAAAAAGCGACTGCTAACTTTCCCCGCCACTCTCCTGCAGCCTGCAGAGTGATGCTGAAGATGTTGATGGGGGCTGCATCTCCCTTTGCGGCCATGACCCAGGGCTTGAAGTCTGCACCCATGACGACCACTTTGTTGAATTCACTTTTTGTAGCTCTTACTCGAACTTCCCTTGTGGCCCACATGCCCTCAGAAGCAAGCATGTGACTGGGCTGGCAAATTATCAATACCCACGACAACCCCCTTCTACTTTGGCCCCTTGTGTGGAGCCTGACCAACATAACATGCTCAGCCTTTGTGCTTCTGGGTGAAATCCCTAGGCCCACTCCTCTGGTCCTCCTGACATGCTCAGATGTGCCCGGATGCCAGAAAACACAGCCTGACGGCAGTTATTTTATCCCTGCTTTAGAGCAAGTTGGAGGGTAACATGTGAGCCAAAATTGAAGAACAACATTGGATCTGACTCCTTGGAAGCCATCTGAGTAAAAAATGCGCTCTAACTGCAAGGGAGGGGCATAGCACAAGATCCCCTAATCTCCAGAAACACGTCTTCATTTACTTGTGCATTCAACAAGTATTTATTAAACACTTACAATGCTCTAGACCAGGGATAGCAAATAGGTTACATCTTGAGTGCCAGCTCTGATCAATGCATGCTTGCTGCCTGTCACCATCCGAGTCTACATGTGGGCCCAGCAGGAAAGTGTCCTGAGTGATTAGCAGTGCCAGTAACAGAGGCAGGGTTAAGTAGCAGTGGCAACAAACACACCAGGTATTTACTCTTCCTGCTGCAGTCTCTAGAGACATAGCAGTAAATACGACATGCACATATCTCTAGGCAGGTAAATTCCCGGCAACAAGAATTCATGGGACGTTATTTTGTTTAACATTATTTTGGGGTTCACATTCCCTTTCCAAGAGAAGTCCCCCCATCTTTCAAGCCAGCTCTGCCCATCTTGTTTTTCTTCTCCTGATTCCACAGTGTCATCTGAATCTGCAGCTGGCCACATCCTCACTCCCCAGTGTTCATGCTCAAGACTAATTCATCTCCTGCCCAGAGGAATTGGAAATGACATCACAAAGAAAAATGGCCCCCCTCCTGCTCCCAGCTCAAGAAAAGTCTGTGGTGGACCAATTCCACAAAGTTCAGCTCCCTGCAGAATGATACAATTTGACATCCCAATTAAAGTAACCAGGGAGAAGAGTCAAAGAAGGAGTGAAAAGAAGGGACTGGCATTTCAAGCAGCAAAGAAAAGCCACTTAGTGGACTTGCATGCAGATGAAAGTGACCTCAACCCAGAAGCTAATTACCTGCAGCAGCGTTAATTCAGGCTGAGAGACACAAAGGAGGCACCTTTGCAAAGAAAAAGAAAAAAGAAAGAAAAAAACAAAACCACCCAAGACAGTCAATTGAAGCTGATTAGCAAAAGCCACGCTGGTGGTTGGGGGTGGGGTGAGAAGAGTGTGTGCAGAGTCGTGATTCATGGTGTCTTGTCTAATTTCCTAAAGAATTGCCAGCATGTGAGTTCTATAAAAATCGATTAATCGTTTGAAGCCAGATGCATTCTTTATTGAGCCTGGCCTTTCCTTATTAAATATAGTGATTAAAGGCCAGAAATAAGGAAATAATACTTAGAATGATCCATCATTATTCCCATATACTTTACTGCTAATGAAGCAAAAATACTTTTTTATTCAATAGATACTGAGATAATCAAATATAAAGCCAAACCGTCTCTTCAATTTCCTGATACAATTAATGGATGAATACAGTGTTCATTTAAAAGCAAGGCTTTCCTTCACCTCCACAATCAAAGTAATTAAAGCATCTGATTTGTTTTCCTTGTGAATCTTAATAAGTGGGAAAAATCATCTTGGTTCTGCAGGTGGCAAAATTTCATATCATGCACTACTTTATAAAGAAAAGAAAGGCTTTGCAAGCGAATATCTGTTATCTATGTTGTGTTAGCCCATTGTTTCTTCAATGGACACTTACCATTTTGTTTTCTTAATTTCTCTTTCCTTTTTTTCCCTAGGACGGCACTCCCTGTCTTCTGGGAACTATCCTCCCCACCCGTTCCAGCTTCATGATTTCCAGTAGAAATGCCCATATTCAACATGACCTTGCTCCTCTCCAACTACCAGGCAAGGAGAATACACACCAGAGCCAGAGTGGGTCAGGGTTCCTTCCCTGATACTTTAAAACCTGGAAACAGAGAGCGACTCAGGCTGACTTTCCTTGTGGACTAAAGTCCTCAGCAGACATGTCTCCCTCCAGGCAACTTGGCAAAGCAGGGCGGCCAATGTGCAGAAACACAGAGTGGAAGGAAAACCCTGAGGTGAGAGACAGAAGGTTCTGACTGAATCCCATTTCCTGCAGGAGCCCAGCGCTATCCATGCCTGTGGCTCAAATGCTCAATTGTTGCATGAGATATTCCAATGCCCTCCCTGATAATTCCTCCATTTGGTTAAGCTATTTCTGTTTGAATTCTGGTAACTAACAGAGCCCAGACTATTGAAGTGCCTACTAAGAGTGCTGACAGTTGGCTTGGCAACTGCTATAGTGATCTGCAGCTGGGACAATTTCATCTAGCCAGTGGGGAGACATCAGTAGGAAGATTTTAAGGACTAGTGGGGATTTGGGAGAGTTGGGGTAACTAGGAATGGGTAGAGAGGCTGGGACAGCTTTTCTGTGTGGCACCTGGCATTCAAGTGACCAAAGCCCAGGCTGTGTTCATTTCAGAATTTCCAAGAGACCCTAGCCCAGGATTCACACAGCCACGATGTTTGATTACTGGTCTCTTGCCTCCCGAGCTACCTGCTCTCCATGCCTGCCTCCAGGCTCGGCATCACTTGTCAACTTTGACATCCAGATCCCTCCCTGGTATCCCCTTTAATCAAAACTTGCCTGTCCCTGCCCTTCCACTTGCTGTATGAATTCCCTCCTAGTTTTCACACCCATTTCATTCACCCCTAGCCAACAGATCTTTGTCCTGAAACAGACCAATATTGTGACCACTAGCCACATAAATCCATTTAAATTAATATTCTTTAGTTAAAATAAAAAATAAAATAAATAAAAATAAAGATTAACAAATAATAAAAATAAAAACAGAGCTACTCACTTTCAAGAACTTGCTAGCCACACCTGCCTGGTAGCTACTGTATTGGACATTTCCATCATAGCAGAAAATTCTATTAGACAGCCCTGTCCTATAAGGTGGCCCTGGTCTGACCAGACCACCTTTAGTTGCTCTCTTGGCTGCTACTAAGAGAAAATACAGAAGCAGAATAATAAAATATAACAGCCAGAAGGGTCCTTATTTCTCCCAGGGATGGAAAATATGTTACAAGTGCCCCATGCCTCACCTGTGCCATGCCCTCGACAGACATCACCAGTTAATCACAGCACTCTTTCCCACTGAACCGAGACCCAGCCTCTGCAGTCTTTCTGAACACTATGCTTCTGGAAGTTTCTAACAAAAATAATCAGGTGAATATTTGAGACAAACCATTTAAAGCCTGACTCAAGTCCAGTCCGTTCATTCAGCTTAAGAGATTTTTCAGAGCAAAAGTCCAGCCAAGCAAATGTGTAACAAAATCTGGATTAGAACTTAGGCCTCCTGATTAAAAGCATATGGCATGTTCCTAGGTAAGTAAGTTCTAGACTTAAACTGTTGGGCTTCAGACCTCAGTTCCACCTTATGATTTCTCTGTGACCTTGAAATTACTGTTTTTGAGCCTCAGTTTTCTTATCTATGAATGGAGAGTTTTTGCAATGATACCTTCTGCATATGGCTGTTGTGGGGGCGTTAATCTGATAATCGGTATAGAGTGTCTTGCATATCATAAGTGCTGAATAAATTATGGTTATTATCATCACCTGTGTGGCACCTGGGCTTCCCCCTTCCCCCACTATTCCCATTATGTAGATAAGGAAGCAAAAATCAAAGAGGTGAAACCAATGTCAAGTTCTCTTGGCTAGTTCACCACTGAGTGGGAGTTCTCACCTAAGTATTCCAAGTCCAGCAGTCTAACCAGCATGTTCTCTAAGAAAATTCTGCTTCTGCAGATTCTCTGAAATGGTTTATCACACTTCCAGGACAGGGTATTGAAAAATTCATGTATTTGTGTACTTACATAGCCCTTTGACACAGTCGACAAAGATCCTGACAAATAAATTGGTGTGGACCTGTCTTGCCGAGACCTTCTCGCTTGAGTAAGCATTTCCACAATCTGTCCATCAGCTAGTTAGAAATGGACATTGAGGTCTAGGTCACCGCCTCCTTTCTGCACTGCTTCCTAGGAGAAAGGAAAGTTGGGACTTACGGGGTAGAACTAATGAAATTGCTATTCTTTGTTAGCTTTTGGCTTATAAAGACTGCATTTTATAACTTAATAATTGTTATCTTCATTTTACAAATAAGGAAAACAGACTAGAAAATATCAGCAATTTGCTGAAAGACTAGTGAAATTGAGATTAAAAGTTAAATTGGCCTGACCAGGTTAACCACTGCTAACTAGGTGTGACCTGGGAGGCTGGGCACTTGAGGGTGTCATGGGGGAGGGATGGAGTGGCCAGTCTCAGGAGAGGAATATAGTTGATTCTTTGAAGACCACCCCCATCGCTGCAAAAGCCTTCCAGCATCATGCCTGGCAGCCTATTAGTTGACATTTTAATAAAACTATAATGTAAGCCATTTGCTCATTACTTGCTGTTGCAGAATTAGCAGAGGTGCCTAGAGCTTTGCCATACTCAGTTCATTATGTAGGCAGCCTTTTTGTTCATTTTTCTGGTTCTCTGAAAACCTTCGCCTAATCTTTGTATTCTTACTGAAATTCCCTTCTGTCATTCCTGGTTAGTAGCAAGCGGTACAGCTTTTTAGGAGTCAGGTTGTTTAAAGACATTTTCCCCCTAAAATGAATGGCTGATTTATCTTTTTAAAAATGAAGCTTTCTCCAAGAAGATATTTGTGAGTGTGAGTGCTTTTTAAACCTGAACATCATCAATCTTTTGGTTCAGAAAGATAAATGAGATAATTTGTCCGACAATCGTGTGTCCTTGTTTTATGTACTAAATGTAAATCTTATTCCTCAGTCGGCAGCCAACCTGGAGGTAGTTCTTCCTGACATAAGGCTATGTCAACACGGCAAAAGAGTTGATTTAAAATTTTTTAATGAGCAAGTCAATTGATTGTTCTCATATGACATCAAATACTTGGATTAGATAATTTTTCCCCCAGAATTGCATCTTTTTTTAAAGCTCAATTTACCAATTGAGCTTAAATAGGGTCTAACCCTTTACACATAAAATGTTTGTCTAAGTATCCAGCAAAGCTGTTTCAACACAGGATGTAGATTGAGACAGGAATTTTGTCAAACAGCTAAGTGGGTTTGTAAATGTTAGTTGTTAGTAAGTTTCAGCTGAAGGTCACATTAAATATTGGAAGGTGTTTTATATATAATATATATGTATGTATATGTATATATGTAACACATGTATATATACATATGAAATTGGAGCACCTAGAAGAAAATAATTTTAAAATCACATGCAGGATCTCTCATGAATTGAGGGATGATGTAAACTGAAAATATACATAAAGTATGTTATGTATATCAAACTTACTATAATATGTATTATATATCAAAATATATGCATATGGTTCTGTTTTCTGCCTGGGAAATTCTGTTTCTCTGACCCCGATGGAGAAGGCTGTGGTCATCCTCTGGGGCTAGGCTGATTGCTGACCTGTCGTCTTCTGTGTCGTCTTCTGAACGCTTTCAAGGCTGATCTTCTCAGGCAGAGTGAGCGTGCAGGTGAGATCTGTATCTTGTGCACGTCCGTGGCTGAATGGGTCCCAGTTCAATGCCCCAGGGCACACAGAGACTATTAATATTTTAATGAATTACCTTAGGGGCAGCACGGAAAACCAGGCAGAGCGCCAGCTTCCCTGGGGCACTCGAGACCAGGAGCATCTTCATCCGTTGTCAGTGCTGCTCCCTGAAGGGTTTTCCTTGTTAAATCCCAGCTGTATCATCTTTGGCCATTTTGGCGCTTCTGTGCTGAGAGTCACAGAGACATTCACAGCTTTTTTTTTTCTTTTCTTTTTTTAAAATTTTTTTCGGCTTTGCAATTCTCTAGTTCACTGTTGGGTAAAAAATGATTGCTAAGTAATGTTTGCAAGGCGTTTAGAATCATTTGGGAGAAGAGGATAAAGAAGACATAGTCAACCCATGATAAACTAAAATCATTTCCTGTTTTCCAGTGAAATAAAGGCCAGTTTTCAAACCTGGTTTTCAGTGTGACTGACAAACATGGTGCAAGCCTTGGCCCTCCTGTCCATTCGACACCCGTCAAGATGATCTCTTCTCAAGGGTCACAAACTGACAAAGGGACCCAGACAACCCTGTGGTTCCCCAGGGAATTTTGACTGCCTTTGGCGAATGAAGTCTGACTTCCTGGGGGGTTTCTACCTCGGCTGGGCTCTCAGCGCCTGCGATCTACCCCGCTGAAGGCGCGTTGGGAAGCGCGAACGACCGCTAGATGGCAGGAGCGCACTGCCCAAAACCCAGCCGCAGTTCCGCGGGAGCTTCAGCGTCGCTCCGATTCCGGGCGGCCCGGGGGTGGGGGAGGAGGCGAGCTATTGATCGGCCGGCTGACCCCTGTCCCTCCTTCTCTCTTCCATCTCTAATTGCAGTCCCAGAAGCCGTTCTCCCACAGCTTCTCAAGCACCGGGCCAGGACGGGTGGCTCTGAAGAAAGCCTGCAGGACTGCAGGGTGGGTCTGCACGATGGCGGGGCAGCTTTAGTTGAAGGTGGCCTGACAGTCCCTTCAACATCCCCAGCTCTGTGGGCCTGGCGACTGTTTGAAGAAGCGCCTAAAGATGCCTGGGTTGGAGTCTTCGCCTCTGTAGGGAATGAGGCACACGGTCAACATGGCTACTTCTAACATAGCCCCTGTTCTCTGCCACACCGTGTTTGTTCATTCATCTTCTCTTTTCCTGCAAGTGCGTTGAGTGCCTACCATGAGCTGGGCACCAGGGACACTCCTGTGAATCAGACATATTCGGGCCCAGCAGGAGCCTGCAGTTTATGTAGAGGAGGCCCAGCCAGGTAGGCAATGGAGTTGGGTGGCAGTTGCTACAGTGGGAGTGAACACAGAACACTTTAGCATCTCAGATGAGGTCTCCTGAGGGTAAAGACTCGGAGGAGTGCTCAAGGAAAGCTGGGAGAGAGCCAAGCTGGGAGTCAGGTGAGGAGAACTCTAGCCTGGAGTCTAACCTAGAGACGGAAGACGCTAACCCAACTGAGATGGAGACAGGGCTGTCACTTGGGACTTAAGAAATCTTGTAGCTGAAATAAAGAGCAGGACGATGACAGTGGTGGAGCAGGGAAGGGAAAAAGTGCCAGACCCAGGACGGCCATGTGAGTTGCGGCCTGGAGTTTTTTTTTTTTTTTTTTTAGCCTGACTCTCCTTTACCAGTGGGAAGCCATGAAAGCCGATATGCCAGGCAGTGTCCTGGTCACATGTGCTGGGATCACTCTGATGGCAATTGGAGAATGGGTCAGAGGGAGGCAAGAAGGAAGAATTCAGAGGAGCATTTCTGAGGGCCACACTGAGGGAGTGACTGGGGATGGAGGAGCAGTGGATGGGGAAAGTTGTTGGGAGGCTGGAAAGAATATTGGAGACTTGCCTTGTATGTGGGGGTGAGAGTAGATTGGCTTTTGAAAATTGCAACTTTAGTAAAACCATGTACAGCAGGTTCTTGAATAAACATTGCTTTATTCAACATAATTTCTTTAAAATGTTGATGAGGAAAAAAATGGTTTCATTATACTTTGTTTCACTTCAAGTCAATTTCCAAGAACCTTTCCACAACCTTAAGTGAGGACTAACAGTAGACTCAAGAATAACCTCTTAGCCTTTATCCAGTGAAACTGCAGAGCTTATGTGTTGCCATTACCTGAGTATAGTGCTAGGCAGAAAGTGAGTGGCACTGAACCCTGATGATGTGAGATGTACTTAGCTAGAACCTAAACAGCATGAGACTGTAATTATTTAACATTCAGTCATCAATTCATTCATTCAGACAACATTCACAGGCCATCTACTTCACATATGGCAATGTGTTAGGTCTATGAATGATATCACGAAAGTAACTGTCTTTCAATTTTCAAGGAGCTTAGACAACATTTTTTTTCTTCTTAATATATTCTTTCTGTTGTGTTTTTGCCTCTATCACATATTTTGGATATTGGCTACATATTATATTATTCTTAAAAATCATTTTTATATAAGTCTCACCACTTCACCTAGACTAAAAACTGGGGCCAGGTCAGAACCATGACATTGATGACTTCACAAAAAGCAATTTGAAAATACCTGTTGAATAAAATGAGATATGACTATAATTCCTAAAGCTTCTTTAGACACATAGTTTAGGACTCTCCTACCATTCGTAGTATCATGAGAATTGAAAAAAAAAAGAAAGAAAAAGAAAGAATTAGGTTGAGCTTCATCTCAATTCCTCTCCTTCTGGTGATATTTTCATAACGCTGAAAACAAACTCATCAAGTAGCAGAACAGAAAAATGGTCAAATAACTGGGTTCCGTAATGTGAGCATTAGATGTATTATTGATAGTATTCCTCATATCTGGGAACCTTTACTATAAAGATATACAGATATACTATAAAGATATACAGATGACCCGCTTTTTGTAGAATCAGGACTTAAGATGTTTTCTTCGTTCTTCCAGTTAGACAAGGTAGCTGTCCTTCCTAAATATCTGCTAAGCTCCTGTGTGGGCACTACACTAGGCCCTGCAGATAATAGAGTCAGGTAGTTCTTCTTCTATGGTGCTTACGATCTAGTTGGGAGAACAGGTCTTAGACATGAAAATACAAGGGTAATGTATTCTCATGAAGATAAACCTGTGTTCACTCATCAAGATTTTCTTCCCTTGTGATCACACATTTGTGGAGAAAACATGTGGTTATGCCTGTGAGGCAGGCAAGAACTAGCCAGGTCATGAGGCTTTGAATCCATTGCCTCTGTCATCCTCACAGAGCTAGAATTTGGCCATATTCATGGCCAAATGAAAAGAACTCCTAGTGAAGAGAGACAGGCAGTCCCCGAGGTCCTCAGAAAGATCCACTTTACCACAGGTAGCAAACACACTAGGCTTCCTCTCTGGTCTCAACTCAAACTGATTGGAAGTAGCTTCCTGGGGTGCCTTGGTGAGCAGGACTTAGTGGGAAAGAGCACTGTTTTTCAAATAAACAATTGCTTAGGAAGGGAGGGGTAACATGTGGCATGCGTTTATTAACCTTTCACTGCAACATGGCATAATCAATAATATTGACAAAAGTTGAGATGAGTTGTCTAGAAAGAAACACAGAGGTCAGAGAAGCAACCTAGGGACCACACCATTCCTGAATTTGCATCACTAGGCAGGTGAATCCCATCAAGGGACCAGCATAAACATCAGGTTTCCTCACGAAACCAGGACCCTAGGGAATCTATTTTTCTTCGTTCAAATTCTGTGCGAAAGAGAGCCTTTTAATCCAGCTGCCAAGTTCACCAAGAGCAAAAAAGAAGATAGCCAACAAGAAGTCTGGGGTCAGCCGGGCTCGGTGACTCAGCCTGTAATCTGGCGCCTTGAGAGGCTGAGGTGAGCCTGTAATCCCGCGCTTTGGGAGGCTGAGGTGAGTGGATTGCCTGAACCCGCGGGTTCGAGACCCACCTGGGCAACTTGGCGAGACCTCATCTTTACAATAAATCAGAAAATCAGCCGGGCATGGTAGCATGTGCCTGTAATTCCAGCTACTCGGAAGGCTGAGGCGGAAGGATCGCTGGAGCCCAGTAGGTTGAAGCTGCGGTGGCCGGGAGCGGCCACTGCACTCCAGTCTGGGCGACTGAGTGAGACTCCAACTCAAAAAAAAAAAAAAAATCAAAAAAATTAGCCGGGTGTGGTAGTGCACGCCTGTAGTTCCAGCTACTTGGAAGGCTGAGGTGGAAGGATCGCCGGAGCTCAGCAGGTCGAGGCTGCAGTGGCTGGAAGCGGCCACTGCACTCCAGTCTGGGCGACAGAGTGAGACTCCAACTCAAAAAAAAAAAGAAGTTTGGGGTCACCAGACACAGCTAAAGTCCGGTTTCTGGAACTGCTTGCCTGAGGATTATCAAATCCATTCCAAGATGATGCTCTTCTAAGGTTTCTCACTGGTCAGTCTAGCCTGGCATAAAGATTGCCTGGAATTGTCTTACTTTTTACTTTGATGAGACCCATATGAAGTTGTGTTAGTTGGCCAAATAAGCTAATTTGTAAAGTTTATAACCAATGCAGAAAACTGATAACAACAGGCAAATTATTCAAGAAACTCACAGCCTATATTTGGACCAATACAAACTTTAAAAATAAACAAATGCGACAATTAAAACATATAAATTCAATTTCAATGATTTTTTGGCAAGAAAGTGCTATTCATTTTTTCTCCTCTCTGGCATCCTCCCCTGATCTTGCAAGTTTTGCAGAAGTTTTTCCTTTTTGAATGTATTTAAATGCAAATTTTAAGTTTACTCACACATTTTGTTAGTGATGTAAGAATTCTAATGTATTTTATATCTCAGTTAAAAGATGAAGCAAAATGCAAATTTGAAGGACATGGAGAGAGTTTTCTTTCTGCTTTTTAAAAATACCTGGAATAAGTGCCATCCTTCAAGTTGAATACACAGAAAAAAATGCCTACTAATGCTGCTTGGTCTTGGCACTTGGTATTGTATTTCTTACAAATGAATATCTCAGTACTGAGTCACAGAAGCTATGTGCTACATAAAAGTGCATGTGAAATAATTTTCTCCAAGGAAAATAAGAACTTGAAAACCCTATAGAGTCAATAAAGCACTGTTTTAATGGATCAGCAATCTGAGAAATTATTTGGAAGGAATGCTAAAATGGGAAAGACTAGGAAGAGGGAGTCAGTTGGGAGGAGACGGCAAAAGGCAGAAAGAGACAAGGAAGAAACAGTCATAACCAGCCAGAATTTCAGCCAAGACGAAGTGGCTGGGTTAGGCATTATAGGATATTTGATCGATGAGCTGGACTGTACACATCAGCCAAGACACAACTAAAGTGTCAGGGTTTTCAAAGCACAAGCTCGGCTACTCACATCAAGCATATTGTCACTCCAGATCAGACTTTTTTTTTTTTTTTTTGAGTTGGAGTCTCACTCTGTCACTAAGACTGGAGTGCAGTGGCCGCTCCGGGCCACCGCAGCCTCAACCTGCTGGGCTCCGGCGATCCTTCCGCCTCAGCCTTCCAAGTAGCTGGAACTACAGGTGCGCACTACCACACCCGGCTAAGTTTTTAATTTATTATAAATTTAATTTATTGTAAAGATGAGGTCTCGCCAAGTTGCCCAGGCAGGTCTCGAACCCACAGGCTCAGGCAATTCACTCACCTCAGCCTCCCAAGGCGTGGGATTACAGGCTGAGCCACCGAGCCCGGCCAGATTTTTTTTAATGGATACAAATTCCTCCCACCCCAATATTAGAGCAATGAGACTTTGCCACTTTTCCCATTAAAAAGTGAAGTCAACAAAGCTCCTCTCACATAAACTCTTGAGCTTGGCGATGTGACATGTTTTGGCAAATAGGACTTTGGCACCTGTGACATGAAAACACTTGAAAAGTATTTGTGCAAAGGGGCTGGCTTTCTGGAAACACTACCTGAGACCTGGTCTCATCTAGGTGAAGGATGAGCAGGCCTGCATTGATTCCCTATTGCTGCTATAACAAATTATCACATGCGTGGTGACTTGAAATAACACACATCTATTATCTAATGATTCTTGAGGTCAGAAACCTAAAATGGGTCAGAAAACTGCACTCCTTATGGAATCTCTGGGGAGAATCCACCTTCCTGCCTTTCCAACTTCTAGAGTCCACTGTGGTCCTTCCAAGTAACCCCTTCCTTCATTATTCCAACCATGCTTTCTGACATCACGTCTCCTCTGATTCTGACTCTTCTGCTTCCTTCTTATAAGAACCTTTGTGATTAGATTGACCAACCTGGATAGTTCAAGATAGCCTCACCATTTCAAGATGGTTACCTTAACCATACCCTTTTCATGCAAAATAATATATTTGTATCCACAGGTTTGAAGAATTAGAGTACACACATCTTGTAGGGACCATTCTGCCTACCACCGAAGCCAAGTGCAGGAGAAATAAGAAGACCCATTCCAGAGTTCACAAGTTACCAGGTATGTGCATGAGGCCAACTTGGCTTTTATAGCCCAGTCCAAAAGACGGCCATGTCAGGGAACCCACCTGTGACCAGTAAAGAATTATGAGAAATAAGTAATTGATCTTTAACTTCTTATGTTTTGAGGGGTGGGCCCCCAAACCCCAATTTAAATAAGTTATTTTCAAAAATAATTTAAATCATCAACATTTTGGAATCCAGGAATGTTATATCTTTATTGGCAAGGGTGAAATTTTGAAGAGGGGATGTAGTTTTCTGGCTTCTTCAAATGTTCCTCTCATTGTAGTTATGAGAATTCATATTTTCCTTATGTTGTACCACAGCCATCACACTTTCCGACTTTCCTGTAAATATCCCCCTGTTTGAAGAGGTTGAGAAACCCAAGATGGAAAGAATTTTTAATTCAAATCCTGATTGATTCCCTAGTAAATGTGTGTGGCTTCTTCTCTGAATCTTCATGTCTCTTTTCTTGATAAAATTATAAATACTGTGAGGTATTTGTGGCCCTTATTAGTGTCATTGGAAATTATTCTAGTTTCTAATTTTCTAAAATCACAGATGTTTAAAATACTCTTATTCATCCTGACTCTTGGAATCACAGAACAGACCACACCACAGACTCTGTGGTGTTTTTATATCCATAAGACATTTTCAGACTACTCTGTTTCAATTAAATCATCATTTGTTATGAGAATTGTCATCTGACCTCTGCATTGGGCTCTATGAATTGCCATACAAATCAAGTTTAAAAGACAGGGCCACAGCTCTCCAAGAAGGACAATAAAACTTAATTCAACAGACTCATTGGGGGAACAATATAAAAGGTCTCTTTGGTCCTTCATTAACTCAAATATTAAACACTTGATTTGCATCTCAGGTTTCTGACTTTGAAGATTATTATTTTGCCTTCTAGGTCATCTCCTTCTCAGAACTTTATCTTGAATGTCAATTTCATTGTCTTGGAAACTGGGCAAAGCTGAGGTTGATCACTCTTAGTTACATCTTTCCACCATAGGGTGTCAGGGCAGTAAACAAAGAGAGGAGTATGTGCCCTATTTTCCAAGGCTTCATTGGTGAGGACAGGTGATGGATCAGTTCTTCAATCTTTGTGTCATATCTCCCTGCTTGCCTTGGATTTCTCCCTCCTTGACCAGGTGACAGTTTTAAAACATGTCTAAAATTATTTGAAACTCTACGCACTGAGAGGTGGATTCCCTCTGCTCCCTTTCTCCTCCACCCTTCTGGTCTAGGTCGGCCTTTGTGACTTGCTTGTAAAGGACAGAATGCAGCAGAAGGGTTGCTGCATAACTTTGGAGACTAAGCTCAAAAAGGCCTGGTGGCTTCTGCTTGGATTTCTCGAGATACCTGCTCTGGAGGAAGCCAGCCACTAGGGGAAGGCACCTGATACTCCCTACTGCAAGATCATGTGTAGGCACTCCAGTCACCAACCCAGCTTAGCACCAGCACATGAAACCCAGCACCAGCTGCCACCCATGTACGTGAGCCCTCTTCAAGTATCCTGCCTGCTAGAGCCTTCAGATGACTGCAGCCCTACCCAATATTTGGTTGCAACTGCATGAGAGACTCCTAGTGCTATCTTCTAAGATTAGCCCTTCCCAAATTTTTGAGCTGCAAAATTGTGAGCAAAATAGAATGGTTGGTCTCTTATGCCACTGCATTATGTACTAATTTTTATGCAGCAATAGTAACTAGAATAGTCTCAAAAAGAAAAGCTTGAGGAGGTATGCGGCTGTATTTAAATCAATTTCCCCATTAAACATGGCCTTGTGAGAAAAAACTTAACTCTTGTTCCAGGCTCAGAAACTTGTTCTGTGAGGAAGACATTTTGTCAAGAAGAGGTACTAAAGCTAGGTAGTAAGAATCTAGGTTTCCAGAGCAAGTATTGTCACTAACTGCTGTGTGAGTTTGGTCAGATCATTCTCCCTCTAAGATGTAGTTTCCTCATCTGTAAAATAGACATATGGACTAAATAATACATATGATTTATTCTATACTTTAACATTTTGTAATTCTAATAATTTTTTAGAACTTTGAGATGGACAAATTAAGCAAATGCATGGATATGTAATAGCTCCTAAAAAGAAAGCAGCTAATTTCCAAGTGTGATGGTTCACCTATAAGTTTGTGTAGGAAGTTCTGTCAAAAAATATAGAGGAACTTGATTTCAGGTATGCAAAATGATGAAGTTATCTTACCAATTTTTCTTTTTTATTGAACTGAAAACAATGAGCTTTTAAAAGATGACAGTGATTAGGCAAAGCTTTCCTAATTCCACTGTCATAAACTCAAGATAGGTGCTCTGTGGTTTTTGGGGTTTTTTTTGCAATTATTTCAATGTGACATTTACTTGAATTATTCATCATAAGAAACACATTTTGTTCTTTCCCAAAATATTTGAGCTCTCCATTTTCCAGACTATTTCTGTTTTCTTCTGAATGTGATCTTGCTAAGAACTGAGACAATTGAATATAGGAATAGTGATCACCTCCACTCTCGGAGGGTGTAGGAAGAAGGGATCTTTTTATTTTTTGATATTGGATGCTTCTGTAATATTTATGACAGTATGCCAAGACAAGTAGGCTTTTAAAATAATAAAACAATAGAGATTTAAATAATTAGTTTTCATATGAAGAGGGAAAAGAAAAATGAATTTTCATGATTCCAATCATTTTTGTGATTTTATGAGGTTTTACTTTTCATAGTTGTTGTATGTTTTTTTATCACCTTACCTTATGTTGCACAACTTTATCTTACTGGACTTATCAAAGTTTAGTTTAAAATTACTGTTTGACTTAAAGATGTTGTATTCTGTGAAAAGGCAAATACTATATAGAGATGTCTACAAAAGACTAAGGAAACACAAAAGAGGGCATAATTAAGTCAGATTCAGGAATGGCTTCTGAGGAGAGATGACACTGAGTTGGGCTACTCAGTGGATTGGGTACCCACCTAGGTATAGCTCCCTGTGGACAGACATAGCTCCCTATGCTTTTCCATTATAGGACTTCTCACCTAGTAGTGTCATTGCTTCTTTACATGTCTACCTCTCTCAGAATCTGAGAGCAGGGCCATATCATTCATCATGGTGTCCCCAGAATTTACATTGTCTGGTGAAATATATGTTAAATGAATGAAAAGTAAAGCGTAGAATAAGCACAGAGGGAAGTTTAGAATATTCTATAATTAAATTTTGGTGATGGCTGCACAACTCTGTGCGTATACTGAAAATCACTGAATTGTACAAGCTAAATGAGTGGATTTTTTGGTATGTGAACTATATCAATATAGCTGCTTATAAAAAGGAAGTTGAGAAACGGGAAGCCATCCAGATGGGCGAATATATTACATTAGACTGGAAAGAATCTATAGCGTTTCAGCATCAACTCTAAATGTGCTGGAAGATGGAATGATCTAAACTCAACTTACCAGTCACACCAAGATTGTCTTCTTACTTGATTCATTTACTTACTCATTTTTGCTACCAATCTTCAAAGCATGTTAAGATTGGGCTTCTAACTGCTTTTGTGTAACTTTCCTGCTGTGAGGAACAATCTAATCTAAAATGGATAGTATAATAATTTAGGGGAAAAGAGGAGTTCGTTCCGTACTTGAAACCATCGCGCTACAGGAGACCCAATGTAAATCAGAATCTCTGTTGCTTGCATCGTGAAGGATAAATGGGGTTTACCAGGATGCTGATATCAAGAAGGGCATTCTAGGGACATATTTAAAAACATTATAACTGAGTTATAAGAGTTACAAACTACAAAATAGGCAGAAAGTTAGTAGTCACCAAAACTATTCTTGGAGAGGGATTTTTCCTATGGTGTGCAACTACACCGTGTGGGTGGGTAGCAGCAGGAATATGAGACTTGAGAAGAAGTCGGGGTGACATTTCTTTCCCCTGGAAAGAGCTTTGAGTTTATCCTGTGATCTAGAGACAGCCAACATTTTTTAAAAATTAGGTTTTTAAGAAGGGATGAATGTCTACAGGGCTATCGTGAGGATAAATGCAGTGATGTCTGTGAAAGCATTTTGAACCACTGGAAAAAGAATGTAGAATAAATTAAAATTTATTTTAGTTTTCTAATTTGACTATAGCCTAAATTAGCCTCTCATTTGCATTCAAGCTTTCTACAACCATCTCTGTTCCATCTGGTTCCAAGCACACCTTTGAATGTGTCCTCTTAAGTGCTCTCAGGAAGTCTTTGCATGTTTAGGATCAAGAAGAGATATGTACTCTTGGCTCCTCACCTTTTGAGAGCTTTCCTTTATTGCTCCAGAAGTTCCATCTCTAACTGAATGTTACCCAAAGCAATCTGTCTTGAAGGGAACCATGCTGATTTTTTATCTAAGTCAGCTTGATTTTCATCTATAACTAGGTCTTGATTTCAACACTTTATTAGATACATATTTTATACCCATCAGTAGGTGATTTTTATGTGACGCTATATGTGTGTGCATTTTGTGTGTGTGCATTGTGTCTTTGTGGGGGGTGTATGGATAGGTAGAAGATTGTACTCATTTATGTTGCCATACAACAAGTATCAACAAACCTAATGACTTAAAACAACACCCATTTATTAGTTGGCAGTTCTGTAGGTCAGAAGTCTGAGTGGGCCCAGCCAGGTCTTCTGTTTAGGAAATCACAAAACTGAAAGCAAAGCGTCAATGGGCCAGGTCTTCATCTGGAGGCTCTGAGGAGTAATTCATTCTGAAACTCATTCACATTATTGACAGAATTCAAAACAAGAATGTTCTCTTGCATAACAGAAGTGTAATTAGCAAAATCCAGAAATTTAGAATTGATAAAATGCTGTTATATCATCCACTACAATAGTCATATTTTATCATTTTTGCCAGTAGACCTGTTATAGTTGTTTTCTTTTCCAGTACAGAATTCTATCCAGAACCACCCACTGCATTTATTGGACATGCCCCTTCAGTTTCAGTTAATCTACAACCTTTGTCTGCCTTTCCTTAATCTACAGCCTTTGTCTGCCTTTCTTGATGCTAATATTTTTTAAGAGAATAGACAAGTTATTTTTAGAGTGTTCCTTAATTTTGATTTGTTTGATGTTATTTCTTGATTAAATTCAAGATAAGTATTTTTGTCAGGAATGCTAGAGATGTAATGCTATGTCCTCCTCAGGACATTGCATGAAGAGGCATGTGATGTTGATTTCTTCCAGTATTAGTGATATTAGCTTTGATCACTTAGTTACTGTGTTGTCTTCCAGTTTTCTCCATTGCAAGATGTCTGTGCCCAATTTTTAAGTAATTTGTGGGACATTACATTGTTATATGTAAATATATGATCCTCATCAACTGATTTTAGCATCAAATAATGATTTTTAAAACTCCATTTTTTAATTATAGCATCTTCTGCATGGGAGCTTTGTCTTTTCTCCCTTGTTTACTTATTTATTCATTTATTCATATTGGTATGTCTCTTAAATGTTTATTTTATACTTTGAGTTATAATTCAATACTACTTTATTTTGTTGCTCAAATTGTTCTGTCTTTGACCTTTGGGAGCCCTGAAGTTGGCCCCTTTGTCCCTTTGATATTCCCCTATCAATTTGGTTTCAGTTTGTTGGGTTTTGAGCATTTCCTTACTTTCTGACACTACAAGATTCTTCAGGCTCATGTTGTCTATTTATTGCCCCAGTGAGTGTGCTTTTCATGATAATATTTGTTAGTAGTTCTGAGACCATATTCTGTATAGGTTTGATCAAACAAATATTATATTGTTTCATTCTTGGAGAAGGAAGTTAGAAACACAGAAAGAAGAAAGAATAGAAGAAAGAAAGAATTGAGAATAGGTTTGGATTGAAATTTAACATTGCTGGTATAAACTTATGATTATAAATTTCAAGGTATCTCTGGCAATACTCCTTGTCTCAAAGTATATTTTGTCTAATACTAAAAATGGCTACTTCAGTTTTCTAATGCTTATCATTAACCTAGTATATCTTCTCCTATTCTTTTATTTTAAGACTCTTTTGTCTTTATATTCAAAGCAGATTCCTTGTAAGTGGCAAATGTTGAATCTTGTCTTTTTACTAGAAAATCTCTGCCTCTTAATGGAAATTATTAGTCCATTAATATTTTATGTAATTATCGAATCCCAATACAGTATTTATCTGCTTTCACTTCCCCCATTCCTTTGCAGTGTTCTCTGCTTAGATTTACTGCTCTACAAATTCCAGCCACTTCAGAAACTAGTAATTACAACTTCTGCTTTCTCAGCTTAGTGAGACCTGTACTCTGCTTGAGCTTCTTCTTCCTATTTGGCAGCAGAGAGGAAGTCTCAGTACTAATGGTGTGACCATGGTCTTTATCTTGAATGTTTCTCTTCTTTCAGGGTTTATAATACCATGCTATCTGTTGTTCAATGCCTCCCATATTTTATCATTTTATTTATTATTTATTTTATTTTTAAAATGTATGATTATTCTTGGTGAGAGAGCAAGTCTTGTACAGTTTACTCTAGCACACCTAGAAAGAGAGGTACTTAAGCAGTTTACCTTTTAAACTAAACAACAATAAAAATACCATTGACCATAGTGTAAAGTCAGGTATCCTGGCTACCTTAATACATGGGTCGCTTTTATAGACAAATCTCAAATAACATTTTACTGCTGAATTACCTGAATATCCTCAAATAAGGTCTTCAGTTCTTTGGATAACAATAATTTTGGTCAAAGACAAAAAAAATGAAGGATTTGTAATGTAAGTGACAGGAAATGGATATTGTTCAAGTGTACAGCACTTACATAAGTATGGTGCTTTTCTCTTTATAAGTTCTTTTACATACTTTTTCATCAGGGCTCCTGTTGTTTATAAGGAACAGAAACCTAACTCATAGTAAATTAAGCATTAAGGAGAACTTACTGGCTTATATAAACAACATCCCCAGATATTTGGCCTCAGTTGTACTACCAGGAATCTGTCTCTCTTTATTCCTAAGCTTCCCCTAGTCCTGCATTGGCCATGTTGACTGACAGTTTGACATGAGCAGCTTCTGACTTATATTCTGCTAGATTAGCAAACACAGCAAAAAGAGAGCTCCTTGATCAGTCAACAAATTATTTTAAGCCTAACACTTAGGAAATATAGAATATGTACAGTGGTGAAGTAGATAATTAATATTCTTGCCCTCATAGAGCTTACATTCTGGTGAAATGAGAGAGACAATAAAAAGGTGAACAAATATAACAACTCAGAATCCTAGAATTAATATGAAGAAATTATATAGGATAATACAGTAGAGAGTAAATGTAATGGCTATTTTTTGGTCATCCAGGAAGGCCTATTTGTGTAGGGAGCATTTGACTTAAGACATACGTGATTATGAGAAAAAAAGCAGTCAGAGAATGATCTAGGAAAATGGTATTGCAAGCAGAAAGAACAGCAAGGGCATGGTCCCTGAGATGAGAATGGCATAGCCTGTGTGAGGTACAGAGTAGGGTGAATGTGAAGAAATAGTACATGGTGAGATTCATGAGGCAGGCAGAAATCAGATTATAGTGGCTCCATGGGTCATGGTTAAGAGTGCGGAGTTAATCTTGATTATTGGAAGATAGTCAAGGAATATGATGTGACCCTTTAGAATTTAGAAATCACCCTGTGATTTCTTAGTCTTTGATTCCATTTCTAGTGCCTAATGCCACACTTAGACCACAAGAGGTATGCAGAAAATACTTGCTGAAGGAATTGTGTGTTAGACATCTATTATTTGTTCAATCAGTTATTTAATTATTCACCCAACACACATTTATGGAGGACTTGTTATGTAAAGGGAGTTGTATTTGCTTGATATTGAGGACACATAGGCTATTCTGGAGAATTTCCCACAATAAACCAGGACTAAGAGCTATTAGTCTGGCTTGAGTGATGTGACCATTCCTAAATCAGTTGCTGTGACCAGGCTAATGCCATTCTTTCATTGGATCATCTCGGGGTATCCAACTCCTGAGACCATCTCAACTACATGAACTAAAAGTAAGAGTGGGGTTGACATTCTCACACTGAGATGGTCTTTCCAGAAGAAGGATAAATGGATGCTGGGCAGACACACAAACATACAACAAAACACACATCTGCTTTATTATTCAACTTGATCAAAGAGGGTTTGCCATTATTGTAAAAGTCTCGAAGCCCTCCTGTGTTCAGAAAGGTATTTTTCCTATAGTCAAGTGATCTTCCACATCAGCTTAAGGGATCACATCTAAATACTGGGCACAAATCTGAATTCTTCATGAGATCTTTTGGGTTTTAAAAGGATGCACAAATGTAAAATCTCTCAATGAATAAAATGAAGACATGTTTTCTATTATACTATTTTAAAAAATTATGGCCAAAGATCACAGAAGAGACCATATTTGGGGAAGAAAAACCCTTGTCTGGTAACGTGTTCTAACAGGGTGTGTACAGGCTAGGTTTCCATAGCACAAATATTCCTTATGGGAAATTCAAGTATGTCTCAGTCTGTAAGAATGCAGATCTTGAGGAACTTTGAGGAACTCAAGTACAGTAAATTGCTAGTATTCCTTGATATTCATCTGAGAATTCTGAGGGAAATAAACTGTGAAATAATGGAACTGCCAGTAAGGCTGCAATATATCCTCTCTATAAACAGAAAGTCTCTGGAAGGTTGGAGGAAAAATTGCTAATGCTGCACACATCAGGGAAAAAAAGGAGGAAATGAGAGAAGATTCCAAAAATTACAGATCACTGGGTTTCATCTCATCATCTCAGTCTCATGAAAAGTGATTGAGAGTTTAATTAAGTTTGGATACTTGAATACGTATGACTAGAAAGAGTTCACTCACAGAATTTCCATATAACATTTGCAGTTGTATAATAAAAACCTATCTTAAGGGAAAACCTGGCTTCCTAGCTGGGAACTTTTATAAAATTAATCATAAAAAAAGAATGTCTGGTTTCTTTTATGCTGTCTCTGCTGCTGTGGTTAAGGTCAGAGTATGGATAATTTGGAACATTTTTTCCCATAATAAACAAAGTGCTTGATGCTTGGGATGACAGTGATTTTAGTGTTTCACCCACTAAGGCACTTTGTCTCTTATTAGCTTGCATTATCTACTGGTCAAAGCAGGTAGTCATTCTTATCTACAAAGATTTAGTGAGTACTAATCTGCACAAAGAACTGTGCTAGATGTGGAGGCACAAAAAAATATCCTCCCTATCTTTAAGAAATCTGGTTGGAAAATCATGCTGTGCACAGACATTCAGAGAAAAGAGCAGCATGGCTGATGGTCATGTGAGTACCATTAAGGCTAGGGTATTATTTGGGTTTTTAAATAAGCAGCCACCGATCCAAGTATAGAAGAGAAGTAGGTGACTGGGACCATGTCATTTTTGCTTTTTCTTCAGTTTCTATATGCTCCTCCTCCTGGTTAGCTCTTTTATTGCCATAATTTCAAATACTCTTTCTCTGTGCTACTGATGCCCTACTTTATATTTCTAGCCCAGGCCTCTCTCTAGAGCAGATTCATACCTTGCTTTCTACTGCACGTGTCTATCATAAGGACTTTATCTTCATTGTGCCCCAAATTTAAATGTATTTTTTCTCTTAAACTTGCTTTTCCTTCCATAGTCCATATTTCGGGTTAATGGCACCACCAGTCACTACCAATTTAGGCCACAGACCTCAGGATCCTTTTGGACTCTTTATTCTTACCACACAATCTTACCCTGCCAGCCTTCAAATTCTGACAGCTTGCCTTCCACTTGTTTTCTGCTCCATCCTTCCATTGCATTTGGTATTTACTTGTATTAAAGCACTAACCCCATGGTGTATGTAGGTATTTACATGCACATATGTGAGCTCTGGGTAGAGCCTCTGATTCCTTAGTCTTTGATTCCATTTCTACTGCCTAATGCCATACTTAGATCACAGGAGGTGTGCAGAAAATGCTTGCTGAAGGAATTGTGTGATAGACATCTATTATTTATTCAATCAGTTATTTAATTACTCACCCAACACACATCTATGGAGGACTTACTATGTAAAGAGAGTTGTGCTTGCTTGATATTGAGGACACAGAGATCAATGAGACATCTTCCATGCTCTCTGTTAGCTTGTAGAGGACCAGGGAGAACAAACAAACAAGCAAGTAATACTGAAAAATTAAATTCAAGATGGATCCAGTAATTTTAACATTTGCCTTTTCTAGTCTCAGTATTTGGACATATATGTGTGTCATCTTGATAATGATGTAGCAGATTTTACAGTGATTCTTTCTCTCTCTGTGTCTCTTGTTATTTCAACGCAGCATAAGTTAAAATATTTTAAAATCTCAGGTTGAATTATCACTAACAAAGGACTTTGAAGAATAAATGCATGTCCTTTTAAAAGGGCATGTTCCTATGAATATAAATCCTGAATAGGAAAACAAAAACACCATGGGAGCTTTTAATTAAAGCCAGTCCTGATAAAAATAAAAATTCATCTCACAACTACCCACACTTGAGCATAAATCAAGATGCAGTGAATTTAGGGATTGTAGCCAAGAAGTTAGTGATAACAATCAGAGAATATTGATTATTCCAGGTACACTGAAAAATTGACTTAAGAAATTAATTAAATGCCAAAGAGAAGGGGAAAAATAGTAAACCATAGCGTCTTCCCCAGAAACCATCTTATCTCAATCACTTTCAAGAAGAGGTTCTTTGAGGTAAGTGCTAATGTTTATTTACCCTGGAAGTTTCACTTGTCTGACTGCCTCCAGATCCACTTTGAAGGCTTTTTTTAAAAGGTCAAGTAGGGTTTTAGCAGTTCTTTCAAGTATTTTTTTAAAAACCAAAGAATGTTCTTCAGGTTGAGTTAGCTTGCAGGTTATTATTACTACCACCAAAAAAAATTGGAAAGGTTCATGATAAGTGTCCAAAATGGAATTAGTCGGCCCAGCTACAATAACTAAATGTTCTTTATGTTTGGAATGGGAGAAATGCTATTCTATTATTTTTTTCAGAGGCAGGCTATAGCACAAAATAGGCAAGGTACATTAGATCAGCAGTAAGTAGTTTTTCATTTTAGCATACCATTAAAGCGATTGAAAGTCTCCTTACTCCAAGTCCTACTACACTCAATCTCTCAGTAGACATTGCCTTTTACTTCACCCTAAAAGTTGAAGCCATCAAATTTGATCTCCCTTAACTGTCTTGCCTCCTACCCCAAATTTATGTATTTACACTTCTGCCCTCTGATCTTTTGCTTTCATCTCAGAGACCACCATACTGAGACTTGTTTGCTGCTTGTAACAGAGTCCAAAACAAAACAAAACAAAACAAAACAAAAAAACCAGTGGCTTAAACAAGATTTGGATGTCTTCCTTTTATATCACTAAGATTAGGAAGAGGCAGTCTTGGGAAGCTCTGTAGTGACAGCAATGACCCAGGCTCCAATGACCTTTCTGTTCTTCCTTGCTTAACATTTGACTTTCATCCAAAGAGTTGCTTCATGGTTAAAAATTGTTCTCTGTGGCTCCAGCCATAATGTCCGCATGCCTGGGGGAGTGGGATGGGGGGGAATATCATCAAAAGGGCTTAAATAGCCATCTAAGGAGAATTCCTGGACCCCCAAATTTCTGCCTGTATCTCACTGGTGACCTTTCTGTCACATGGCTAGTCCTCTTTCTGTCACATGGCTAGTCCTCTTTCTGTTACATGGCTGGTCCTATCTGCAAGGAAAGAGATAATTCTTTTAAAACTTGGCACTTTATGACCTCCAAAAAAGAAAAAAACAAAAAGATTTCTGCTACAAAGGGAATGGGTGACAATGGTTGAGTAAGCAACTCATAGTCACTTATCTCAAATGGTATCTCAAACCATTTCCTCTGTCTTTAAATTTTCCCCTGTTGAAACGCTGTGAAAATGGCAATGAGGATAAGGAACTGGAGCTTTGGAATCAGAGGCAGATTCAAATTCTGAATTCATCGCTATCTAGCTCTTGGATTTTGCTCAGATTATTTAAAATTTCCAAGACTTCATCTCTTCACACATAAAACAGAGATGAAAACACCTATTGTGAATACCTGTTTGGGAACTAAATCAAGGTAGAGAACTGCTACAGCGCCTGAAACATGGCAAGTACTCAATCATTTGCAGATCTTTTAAAACCATGAAATAATGCTTCCATTCTCTTTGAAAAAACATGTCCATGACTTCTTACTGCCTCTGCAGATGCTTGTTCTTTCTGCCCGTTTTGTTTTTTGCTCCCTGATCTCCTCTTTCTGGGATTCTTATCCACTTGGTTTCAGTTAGCACTCAAATGTTGACTCTCAGCTCAGATCCTTCCTTCAGTTTCAGACGTGCCCCTGGGTATCTCCAAAGTTTCTATAGGGGGTTGAATAGTGCCCCCACAAAAAAGATATGCCCCCCCCCAGAAGCTCAGAATATGACCTTATTTGGAGAAGGGTCTTTGTAGATGTAGTTAAGGTAAAGTTCTTGAGTGAGATCATCCTGGATTAGAGTGGGTCTTAAATCCAATGACAGAAATTCTTACAAGAGATAGAAAAGGAGAAGACATTGAGAGACATAGAGGAGAATGCTGTGTGAAGACAGAAGCACTGATTGAAATGATGTGTCTACAGTGAAGAAATGTTAAGAATTGCTGGCAGCCACCGAATGCTAGGAGAGGCCATTGCCTTGTTAAGCTACGATATGGCCATGTACTCTTTGAGCTATGGCCAGGTCATGTTTTCTTAAGTTTTGGCACCCCCCCCCCCGCCCCTTGGGGAGGTGAATCTCCTTTCTCTCTTTCTAATTAACTTTCTAAATAAACTATATTTTCTAATTTAAAAAAATCTAGGAGAGAGTTAAGGAATGTGTTCTCCCTCACAATTTTGAAAGGAATCAAACCTGTTGACACTTTGACTTTGGACTTTTGGCCTCCAGAACTTCGAGGGAATAAAATTCTGTTGTTTTAAACCACTAAGTATATAGTAATTTGTTATGGAAGCCCTAGGAAATGAATACAATATCTCTAACTGAACTCCTCATTGACCTCTGTGAATATGTTCCTCTGCCCGTATTTGCTAACATATTTAGTGATACCACTATCATGTAGACCATGCAGAGGTTGTCATCCTTGACTTTACTCCCACCAGTTACCTCCCCATCCAATCTACTGCCAAACCTTGTATCTGAATAATTCTCTTCTCTGGCTTTCATTCTGCCAAGTCACTCACTGCTTCTCTGGATTCCAGCTACTATCATTGCTTATCTGGACTTGAGCAAGAACCTCTCAACATGTCTCCTACTCCTAGGACAATCCCACTCAAATATAGCCTCTATACATTTGCCAGCGAAATCTGGCCAACATGCAAAACTAACCATGAGCCTGCCTTGCTTATGACTATGTGATAGTGCCTCATTCCCTGCAGAATAAATCCCCAAACAGTGCCAGACATCACTTGGTACATTCTAACTTGCCCAACTCCCTTTGTACATGGTGTCCTTTGACCCGGCCATGTTTTGGTCATGGTCATGACCTTGTACCTACCTTGCCATGTAATGCTGTTCACTCTCCATGATGGCTCACTTGTGTGTCATTTTGTCTAAGAAGTCCTACTGATCCCTCTCCCAGGCAGATACCTTCCTTTGTGGTCCTATAGTTCACCTTGATATGTATGTGTTGCATGTGGTATTAAATTTAAGCAGATATACTATAGAGACAAATGATATAAAAAGTTTACCTGCCCTGCTAGTTTGAGCTTCTTGAAGACAGGAACTGTTCTTCACCTTTTTGCCTCCAGAAACCCATGCAGTACTTGGTGAATGCTTGTGCCTTGTAGACACTCATTAAATGGTTGTTGAAGACCTAGAGTCTAAATATTTCTTTTATAAAACTGTCAGTTCCCTTTACAACATTTTATCTCTATCATTGGCAATCTTTCTCATGTTGACATCATCTCAAATCATTTTTGGTCACTGCAGCCAATTCATCTCAAGTCCCTCATTTCTTCTTTGATCAGAGAAGGTCTCTAAAGAGACCCAAATGACTAGTTAGTTAACAAATGCACAGGCTTCAGAGTCAGAGGGTCTGGGGTCAGATCCTTACTTCCTAAGTGTATAAGCCTGGTCAAGTTATTTAATATCTCTGAACTTCATCCATGCCTCTGTAGAATGAAGAGAATCATAGCACCTACCCAGTATGATCACTACTGTTTACTGATCACTAAGTGAAAGGCACAAGATAATGGTAGGGGAATGTGTCAAAGGAACTGAGAGCTGCCCTGCTGTCTCCCTGATTCCACTTCCCTACCCAACCTTAGTAACTCTGTCACATAGATACAGGCTTGCAGATAACTGTTAGGGTTTACGGGTGATCGCTTTCCAGAGGTTCAAAGATGACCCTCCCTTCCTACATGTGATCTGCAAGTCTTGTTCAAGCCAGAACCACTGATCGTTTTTCCAGAATGATCTCATCAGGCTCTCAGGTGTTCTACTTCTTCTGACTATATCCCATTTGTACTCTTCACATTCCATAACCTGTTTTTATATGAAGTATAAGATTTCTGTTCCAAAGTGTCATTTTGATCAGAATACCCCTCCTTATGAAAGTTACAAAATAAAAAGGCTTCCAGTTTTCCATCAAATCAAACTGAAGTGCTTCATCTTAGGCTTCAAGGCTTCAAGGTTCTTATCAAATTGTTTTTTCCATGACATTGCTCTGACTTGTCTCTCTCGGTTTCCAGCCAAGCAAACCCACTACCATCCACGTCACACCACATGCCCAAAGGTTATCTCATACAGTTTTAGTCAGGATAATATTTTGGAAAAAATATTAATATGTTTTTCTCCTTTGCATTTTCAGTTTCAGTGAGGTTGGGGAACCTATCCACCAAGAGAAAATAACATTTTACAAGAAAGAATGAAGAAGGAACAAGGTAATATTGAACTTCTGACATCCAAGATAGAAATTAGCAGGAGAGAAATAACTTGTGGTCAATTCTCAAAAGAAGGAATTTTCAAAATTCTCTGTCTATTAGCAAAAAGAACAAAACCTGGAAGACACGTGGAGTGTCTTCTGAGATGGCTCACCTGTGGGGTTTGTTGCCGTGGCTAGAAAGAATATGTAAAGTGAAAGAGGAAAACCCATGCTTTCCAGCTTTAGTGGTTCATGAAATCAGCTGAGTTTCTACAATCCAAGCATGAGTTGGAAGAAGAGTATCTGATAAATTCAGGGGTATGCCACCCTGTTTCCTGGCTCCTGTTCTCTGAATAACATTAGCAACTCTGTCACACAGATAGAGCTTTGGGATTTTGTTTTTGTGTCTTTTCCACTTCATTCTTTCTTGTAAAGTTGTGAAATTCTCCAGGGCAAAAACCAAACTTCCCACATCCCATAGTTTGGTTTCTAAATTACTGATGCCAAAGAACAGGGAGTTTTCCTCCAATAACTATGCAAATAATCAGTGAACTATTGAGTAGAGGCTGTGAGATGAAAATACATCAATAAAACTTGAGAGAGGTGAAGATCCTTATTTATACCTTCAGGTTAACAAATAAATGTTCATTGCCTTTCAAAGAGTTGTGGTAGTGATGGGGTATTGAAGAAAATCCACGTTTAGGCCTCCCACTGGTTGGTTTAAATCTTTCTGGAAAGCTATTTCACATGTTGCATCTAAGAACCCCCAAATCAACTGAGAATTAGAACTACTATTTATGCTACAGGTGGCTGAAATGATTATGGGCACCATGGCTAGACAGCTTTAGTAATAAATAATTTACGAAAAGGCAGAACAGGGAAAATATATTGAATAAATTGATTAATCTTTTATTTTCAGAATTTTGGAATATATGCCAGGAAGAAAGCTCAGGCAGGGCTCCTAGAGATAAATGATGCTCAGGACCTCCACACGGTGGATATTTATGGAACCCTGTTCCAAATGCTTTACACAAATGAATTTATTAATTTTAGCAGCAACTCTATGATGTATGAGTTATTTGTGCCCCTCTCTCCAGATGTTCAAAGTTATACAATTAGTAATATGTAGAGCTGGGATGTAAACCAAAGCAAATTGACTCTGGGGCTTGTCTTTCTTACCAGTGTGGTTTACAGCCTGCAAGATGGTCATGTGGATACACACAAGGCTAACATTGGAGAAACCTGAGAAAATACCAGAAAAACGTTTAGAAGACTATTTTTATGTCTTGGAATGGACCGTCCGGACTTTCTGAGCATGAGACAAACCCAGAAATCATAAAAAAAAGACCGACATGTTTGGCTATATGACAAATAAGAACTCTTGTGTAGTCAAAGAAGACATACATGAAGTTAAAATGTAAATTCCTGCCTAAGAAAAGAATTTGCCATATACTTAACATTCAAGAGGGTAATGATGTTTAAAGAAGTCCCAATTTGGGGGGGGGGGAACAAATAAACAAAAGAGGTAAGAAATAAATTAGAAAAAGGCAAATGACAGAAGACAAACACAATGGATAATAAGCCATATAAAAAGATACTTAATATCACTAATAATTAAAGCAATGCAAACAAAAAAGTTGAGATACTTTCATCTACTTCATTGGCAAATATCCGAAAGTTTGATGAAAAGTACAATTACTTTTACAATAAGTAAGTGAACACATGTCCCCATTTGATTCAGAGGTGGGAAAGACTCAGTCAGAATTTTGGGGCTGAAGCTGCGTGCAATGACATGGACATTCCAGGGATAATTACTGGAAAAGTTCTATTAATTTTTCTCTATCCTTTGAACTTAATTGATATTTTTTCATTGCTAAAACCCATGATAAGCCAAATAAGAAAACTGAAACAAAGTATGAAAAGTAAATATACCAGAATGTTTTCTCCTGGGGGGGGGGGGGGGGGGGGGGGGGGGGGGGGGGGGGGGGGGGGGGGGGGGGGGGGGGGGGGGGGGGGGGGGGGGGGGGGGGGGGGGGGGGGGGGGGGGGGGGGGGGGGGGGGGGGGGGGGGG
>CAUYQG010106019.1:0-36653 GCA_963574415.1 Tarsius wallacei
GGATTGCCTGAGCCCGCGGGGTTCGAGACCCACCTGGGCAACTTGGCGAGACCTCATCTCTACAATAAATAAAAAAATCAGCCAGGCATGGTAGCGCGTGCCTGTAATTCCGGCTACTCGGAAGGCTGAGGCGGAAGGATCCTTGGAGCCCAGTAGGTCAAGGCTGCGGTGGCCAGGAGTGGCCACTGCACTCCAGTCTGGGTGATAGAGTGAGACTCCAACTCAAAAATAAAAAATAAAAAATAAAAAAAATACAGTCAAAAGAAAAGGAGTTGGAAAATATATATCATACAAACACTAACCCAAAGAAAGCTGCTGTAGCAAATTTATATAACAGAATGAAGATTTTAAGACAAGAATCATTATTAAAGGAGTAATAATTTAATAATGATCAAAGAGTTAATTCACCAGGAAATGTAATAATTTAAATGCATGTACACCTTGTGATATAGTTTCAAAATATGTAAAACAAAACTACACAGAAATAAACAGGAAAATAGAGACATGATTCTGGTGTAAGACTTTAATACTGCTCCCTCAGTATGTGATAAAACCAACAGTCAAAAAAATTCAGTAAAATATAGAAAATGTGAAAAACAAAATTACAAACTTGACATACCTGGACAAACTTGACAAACACTGAGCCCAAGAATTTCAGAATACAATTATTTTCACAAGCACATGGGATTTTTAGTAAATGAACTACATGTTAAACTATTATCCATGTCTTGACAAATGTTACATAATTCAAAAAACAAAGGGTATGTTCTCTATTTTAAAATTAATCTGAAATACCCTGGGATAAATAGTCAAGAGTTTAAAAAATATAAGCAATATGTGTCTAAATAATTTGTAGTTCAAATATGATATAATTAAATTAAAAACTAATTTTAAAAGAATGAGAATGAATGTTATCATTGCAACCAAAGACACAACATTCAAAATTAAAACTGTGGATAGAGGAAATTGATTTTCTTAGACACAAGCACTAGAAAGAAGCCAGATAAATTAATCATTTAAGAATGTGGTAAACCAAGCACAGAAAGACAAATATCATATAATTTCACTCATGTGTGGAATCTTAAAAAGTCAAATTCACAGAACTAGGCAGGAGTATGGTGGTTACCACAGGCAAGGAAGGAGGGAAGCTTGGGGAGGGTGGTCAAAAGACAAAAATCTCAATTAACTAGAAGGAATAAGTTTAAGAGAACTTTTGTACATCATGGTGATTGTAGTTAATGACAATATATTTATACTTGAAAATTGCTAAGGGAGTTGATTTTAAGTGGTCTCATCACAAAAAATATGATGTCTATGAGGTAGTATCTGTGCAAATTAGTTTTCTTTATCTATTTCACAATCCATACATATATTTATAAAAACATCATGTTGTACACCATAAATATAGGGCTCTCCTCTCTGTATCTATGTGTTCTGCATCTGTGATTCAACAATCATAAACTAAAACATTCAGCAAAAAAATACTACAATGAAAACTAATACCAATAAAAATATATTATGACAAATATTTACATAGCATTTTTATCTTATTAGGTATTTTTATCTTATTAGGTATTATAAGTAATATAGAGACTATTTAAAGTATACAGTAGGAGAATGTGAAGAAATGATTATATATAAAATTTGTATTTATTAGTTTAAAAAGAGTACATTTGCCGGGCTCGGTGGCTCAGCCTGTAATCCCGCGCCTGGGGAGGCTGAGGTGAGTGGATTGCCTGAGCCCGCGAGACCTGCCTGGGCAGGCGAGCCCTCATCTTTACAATAAATCAAAAAATTAGCCAGGCGTGGTAGCGTGCGCCTGTAGTTCCAGCTACCTGGAAGGCTGAGGCGGAAGGATCGCCGGAGCCCAGCAGGTCGAGGCTGCGGTGGTCGGGAGCGGCCACTGCACTCCAGTCTGGGCGACAGAGTGAGACTCCAACTCAAAAAAAAAAAAAAAGAGTACATTTTTAAAAGTAAAAACATTAATAAATGCATCCAAAATAATAAAAGAAAAACTATCCAAAAAATGTTAGAGCTGACATCAAACAAATGCTTCCAAAACAGTAGAAGAAAGAAATAACATCAAATATATAAGGGGAAGAATCAACAAATTGCAAAGGCATTTTCTTAAGAAGACTAATTGCATCGACTTAGTTAAACTATGGCAAGACTGAGAGACAGAAGAAGAGTTTATGAGAGGAGCATCTAGAAGCCAAGTGGTGGTCAGATGGCCAGGCTGGAATTAGTTCCCTGAAGTCTGTTTCTGGTGTTTTCCTTCCACATGAAGTTGATTGCTTGTATTCACAAATAGCTGTCTTTTGCTTGATGTTGGTATGCCTCTAAAGGTCAGACTGATTTAAGAACATTGACCTACACTGTCAATTTCTAATACGTAATAAAAATGCAAACAAATCCAATGTGAAGATAATCTGAGTGAAAATAATACTTCTTTCAAGTTTCCCAGATTTGAATGTCTGCTTCAGAACCAGAATCTTTGCCCCTGGAGCAGGTACTTGGGGGTAATTGTGGCTTGGAGAAAAAAGTAATTGAGGTTTATCAGAGATTTACAAATATTGAATGTTCTCTATAGAGGATCAGAGTAAAAACATGCAGAAAGAAGTTGGGGAGTTGCTGCTGGAATCCTGCTGGTTGTATTTGTGGGTCAAACCTATTGAACTGTGGCCATAGACACAGATCTAAAGCTCACATTCTCTTTCTCTCAAAACTTTCATAACCTTTCTAGGTTAAAGGATTCTTAGCTATATATCATGGGAATCAAGTAGAACTTGGGATGAAATTTTGGTTTTGTTCTAAATGTCAGGGAAAATCATTGGGATTTCATTTAAAATATAATGCTGGCTGTTGTGTGGAGGATGGATTTAGTGGCCATGAGTAGAAGCCAGGAGATGAGTTAGGCAACTGTAACAGTGGTCTCAGTGAGACACCAGCCAACTTCTGAGGCATAATTTTGGCTAAAACCAGTGGGTGTAAGTGACTCTGACTTCACAGACATGTCAGACATGGGATTACTTTCCTGCTTCCCACCTCCCCCATGCCTACGCTACATTAATTGGCCATATCTTCTCTAAATTAGCTTGGAGCAATCATTTTTCCAGTGAAAATAATTTTGGGGAGAACTCTTCTTTTTTCTTAAGCAGAAAGAAAACTGAAAATCAGAAATTCTTGTGATTATGGCCAAAATTAATGTGAAACAGTGACTATCTTTCAGCTATAGAAATAATTATCTAAAATCAAAGCCATGAAAATGACGCCTGGCTCTTAAAAGTGTGTTTTAGGTCATGTAAATCATGTTAAAAGTTGCAATTAGAAATAGATTTTTTCCCCGCTGGGAAGGCTAAATGCAATTTTCAGCTGCAGAAATTTACTTTCTCTTGAGATCTAGGCAACCATTCCTCCAAACTCTAATCTGTAATCTCTTGTCCTATATTATATGTAAGAATCGCTGCCGAGGTCAATGTTTAGTGATGTAAATTGTCTCCTGTGCCTGATATGGAACTAATTCTGGACCTTCTTTCTGATTACTAGAAAATTGGTAACTCTCATCCATCAAAAATTATTTTCTAACTATTTTTTTTTCTCCAATCCTACTATAGGGCTTTTAAGATTATTTTAAGAAGCATCTTTGCTGCTACATTCATCATGGGATGTGAAAGGACAAAGTTTTAACATTTTTTTATCTGAAGTTCTTAGTCATTCTTTATTGTAAACCTTTGGGTTATATTTTACTAGTGAAGAAATCTACAAAGTAACTTTGAATAACTTCTAAGAATCATTTAGTATTAGAATGGAGAAAGGCTTTCACCATAGTCTTATTTTATGGAATTCTGATGTGCCCATCTGCAAGGCTCAGTAATTTGTGAGTATGCCTTCATCCAGTTATTAATAAATACTGACCAGTATCTATGTGTCAGGCACTGTGTTAAGTTATAGGCATGCAATAGTCCACAAAACTGAGAATTTTTGCTCACAAGGATCTTTCAGTCTAGTGTGAACAAAAGACCATTTATCCAAGTTCCCTTACTCTGTTGAGCTCCTAATAAAATGTAGAGTAAATGGCAGGGTTTTCATTTAAATTTTTGTCTTTTATTTTGAAAGTGGAAATCTGGTATTTTCTTTGTGACTATAAATGTGCATACATATCGCCTGTGTCCTGGTGCCAAGGTTCTGTCTGTGAGACACTGGAATCTAAATGATCTTTAATATTTCCTGAAAATGTGGTCCATGATTTTGATATTAAATATTTATTCTGTGCACAGTCACACACTCACACTCACACACACACACACACACACACACACACACACACACAGAGTCTTGTACCCTACTCATGCCTCATTGCCACTCCAGAACATCCCCATCTTTTTGGCTTCTATTTTGCTCAGCCTCCTTTGACCCCTTTTTTGTAGAACATGGTAGTTCTTATTATTTTATTATTATCAGACCAAAAATTATTGGTACCTCAAATTGTTGATGCCTCAAGTTATTTTCTGATTTTGTGTTTCTCCTTAAGAAAGAAAAATCTAACAGGAAATTAAGTTAATGAAAGATACTCAACTTAGATTGTATATGTAGGGGTTTGTGTATATGCAATGCTTCAAATCACAGGACATTACAATTAATACATTAAATACATTGGCCCCAAATTGAGAATTTAAACATTGTGCTATAGACGGAAATGTGTGCACTCAAAATTCATACACTGAAGCCCTAACACCTAATGTGACTGTTTTTGAGGACCTCTAAAGAGGTAATTAAGGTTAAATGAGGTTATAAGCATGGGGCTCCAATCTGACAGAACTGAGAACTTTATAAGAAAAGGAAAACGTACCAGGGAAATTCACACCCATAGAAAAGGTCATGTGAGGACACAGTGAAAAGATGGGTATTTGGACTTCCAGCCTTCAATGCTGTGAGGAAATAAATTTATGTTGTTTATAATTTCCAGTCTGTGACAATTTGTTATGGCAGCCATATTAGACTAATAGACGCGGTAATTAGAAGAAGGAAGAGGAGGAGAAGAATAGAAAGAATGGAAGGGAGGAAGAATGAAAGAATAAAAAAGAAAGAGAGAAAAGGAGGAAAAGAAAAGAGGAAGGGAGGGAAGGAAAGAAAGGAGAGAGGAAGGGAGGAAGGAAGAGAGAAAGAATGGTCAATTGGAAAGATCTTGGAGAGAAGGAAGAAAAAAACCATTTTAAGTTCAAAGAAAGGAAATCAGTGGGCAAAATAAGGAAGTTAAATGTCTTGAAAGGCAGCTCAATAGCTTCACAGTAAATAGTGGCAATAAAACTCCCTTACAACACTAAATAATGTTCTATTTTCTGGGTCATTTTGAAAGTCAAAATTCTTCCCCCAGCTCAAGCTCTCTACATGAACAAGGGCTCAGAAACACCCTTCCCTCTCCTAAAGTGACTGTCAAGAGATTGTCATATCCTAGATGCTGACTTGTGCTTCTTTCCCTGACAATGTGATGAAATCCATAGCCTCTTTCTCTGTGTTGACCAAAAGGGACTGGTGGAGCTGTCCCTTGAAAACCTTATCTGGCTCTCTGATGGATACTCTATCACACAGATGAGAAATCTGTCTTTCACTTGGACAGTCTTGAGCAGAACTTTCCGTCAATCTATGTGAGGTCCTGGGAAACTTCTCTGATTGGTATGCTCTCCAACAGACTCCATAATACCAATAATTTAACATCAAAACGCTTCGCTAGTGGGATGAGTGGTGGAGAAATTTGATATCTCCTGGCTTACCAGAAATCTGACCTGAAGCTTGCCTCACAGGTCAGTCCTTGTCTATTGGTCATTGTAAACCCTGTTTTATCCACTGATAATAGTCCTTTTAAAGTGTTTCTAGTACTTTCCACCATATATCCAAGAAAGTTAATTGTATCATCTCATTTTGCACACGATGGTGCACGTGATAAAGCACTGGTGCTGAAATCTATAAAAAGCTTGCAGTCTTCACCTCCTTAAGCTTTAGTTTCTTTATCTGTAAAACTGGGATATTAATAGGTACCTCTCAAGATTATTGTGAATATTATATGTCAATGTGCTAAAGTACCTAGAATAGTACCTAGTATATACAAGTTATCTAATGAATAGAAGTTAATGGTATTTCAATTATTCAAAATGGGCATCCAAGTTACAGCTTCTTGGGAGAATGACATTAGCCAAGTACTCTACAACTATGGGATGATTAAGAGTATGATCACTTTCACTATTTCCGATGTAGTATTTTGAGGATGACTGACTGCTGATCTAGTGAACAAAGATCTGCTTCTTGTTTCCAGCTCCTCTCCTCTCTGTGATTGTGGACCAGAACCCTAATTTGGAGCAACTATCTTTTGTATTGCTATTTCAAGTGTATGCTGACTCCTCAACACAATCTTCTTTTGAATGGACTACCCAGAACATGCCATTTCCTCTTATAGAAAATGCTTTAGATATAAATGACCATCCAAAGGAGACATTTTGAGTAAACAAAAAGAAACCTCAGGAAGAATTGCATTCCTTCTTATGGCAGAACTCTCTCCTCATTTCCTTTCTCTGGGGACACTTAGTGAATAATGGTGAAAGTTCAGTAGTAATTGAGAATAATGGCCATGTCAATCTTAGGACAAGTGATAAATTATGGTTTGTTTATGACTTAGAAGTTTTATTAATGTTTAATCAAAAGAATTCTTCTGAATTGTAAATAAAATATGATAGAGTGATTCTTAGTTTTGCAAATAGAAAAAGTTTTGCAAAAATATCTTTAGAAATTTCCTCCCAGGAGGCACAAAGTAAACTTTAATAAAAGGTCTCCAAACCATAGATTATTCTAGGGCATGTATTATTTCAGAGATCTTCTATACCATTTCATTTATTTTTAAATATTTATATGTCCGGGCTGCCTACAGTCTGCAGCGATGACACAATCTCCACTCACTGGGAAGTTGGATGAAGATACTGATACATAAATGATTACCACAAATGTGATCAGTACAGAAATAACATTCTATACAAAGTGCTATGGGAATACAAGAGCTGCGATGCTGCAACTGGATTTTTTGAGAAGGGAAATTGTAGAGCCTTTGTTCTAGAGATTTTGGTTTAATTGTCTTGCAGTAGGGCCCAGTATAGGTATTTGTTTTTAAAGTTCCACTGATACCTATGTGCTGCCAACATAGGGAACCACTGCCTTAACAGAGATCAGTCTTGCTGGACTGCTGAACTCATTCTTGACAGTAGCAGCTTTATGATTTCTCCTAGGGAAAGAAGGCAATGAAAACCTATTGGTTTCAGGATCTCATTGTGATAGAACATGAGATTCGGCATTCTCTGTGTCCCTCATGTGAACAGAGTTGCCTGCTTCCTGCTTGGTGGAGGGATTGGAGAGGAACAAAACTAACCAGATATATTCAAAGACCAGACCTTTAACTCTCTGAATCCTAGTTCCCTTATTTAGGATGAGAGAATTAGACACTGTTGACCTTCTATAAAGTTAGAAGTACAGAAAGTGTTTGAAAGAAAAAAGTTAGGGTGATGATTCTCAAGCTAAGGTGGTTATAAGAATGCCCTGGTGTAACTTGTTATAATATATATTCCTGGTCACGTCCCCATGGACTTTGTTTCAGTCTACATAATGGGGAATGTGAATAGTTATACTCTTAATAATAAGCTTATATGACTTTTCTGTAGGGGACCTAAAGACCATACTTTGAAAAAGAAACCATACTGGGATAGAAAAATCTCAGGTGGTGCCAATCAGAGGGATTTCTAGATTTTAGAACTTTTTTTAAAGAAAATAAAAAAGATGGGCAGAAGAGGAGAAGGCTGAGGCATAGCAGAAAAGAGACTGTCGTATGCCAAAGTATATTCTTGGTCAGAATCAGTGCTTTAATGTTAGAAAGGACATTCAAAACTATTTGGTCCAATTAAATGCAATGACATTATTTATGTGATCAAATATGAATAGCCATTGCAGCCTTGACTGAATTCTTTACAGGGATTCCCTACATCCATGTCCATTTCTGGGAGACTCTGGTTGTCTTCTTAGCTGACCATATCTACAACCTACACTTTCCATCTTTTTGGCTTTTAGCAACATTGAATAAGCCAGCATTTTCCTCCTCATGGCTCTCTGTATGTATTTGATAATGGCTCTCTTGTCAACTTCTCTCCTCTCAGTCTTCTTTTTTCCATGAAGAGTCCTCTTCTTCCAATTCTTTCAGTCGTTTCCAGACCACTCCCCATCCTGCTCACAGTACTCTGAAATCTGTAAGCCTCAGAAAAGGTCTTTAAAATGCTCCTGGAAGATAGTATTACTGATGTTTTATACCACATCTGTCTCTTCAGCCTCATAAATTATTACCTCTCTGTGGCACCCAAGTCCTCCATGGTGTAGTTCCAAGTTTCCTAAGGGCAGCAGACCTCAGCAGTGTTCGCTTTTTGCTGTGTCCTGAGCATGGTAGTCTCCTTAATACCTTCACCGGCCATATTGCTTCTGATCTCCTTCCATAGCAAATCTAGTTATTTTTCAACATCAATCACAATACCATGTCCATAAAGACTTCCTTGATTTTTTAATAATTGCTGTAATTTATAAAGATTCTATTATGTAGTAGGTATCATGCTAAGTGACAAATATAGTATTATTTATCTACCTCCCATAATGTGAAGTGTTATTTTTTTCTTATTTTGAAACTGAGACCAGATAGACAAGTTTTATTTGTCTTCCCTTCATGTCACAAAGCTAGTAAGTAGATGAACTTAGGACCTCCAACTGCAGATACCAAAATCAAGACTTATTATCGCCCTCTATCCCCTCTCATTATTACTCCTGCCCTCAATTGATGCTTTCCCCAAAATACCTGTGCATCTTTTTAGTACTTATTCAACTTTGAACATAATTAGTTGTTTGCAGGTCTACTTTCATTCCTCTGCTGTAAGCTGTTTTTATTTTTTTTTCCTCATCTCCTCATCCTTCCTCTCAGTCAAATAAAGAGTCATACCAAGTAAATATTTATTCAATTCAAAGTAAATGAGCAATGCCTAAGACTTTTGCTTTAGGCTACGATGTAGTAGCTTGTATTAGAGCAACTTACTTTAAAATACAAAAGGAAGACATTTAACCAAAAGAAAAATAACCCCAAATGAAAGATGAACCAATATACTTTCAAAGAGTATATTGTAGATAAATGGATCTAAAGAAATAAAAAATAATATAATAGCAATAATGGTTTTGAGCTTTTAATATGTACTATAAGTAAGGTTTGCAAAATACTTTGATTGTTGTGAATGTGGTAAAAATACTAACTTACGACATCCTCTAATAAGACAAGAATAAACATGAAAGTGAATTGAAGAAATAATTAACATGCAAGCTATTAGAGGTGAAATGGGTGATTTTTAAAATGTATAACTATGTCCCCAAAAGGGCAACACTGTGAACAAAGAAAAAGAATACATGTAAACACATATGTTTGTAAAGAACAAAGAATGGTAGATTTCAATCCAAATACATTATAAATTAAATTAAAATAGGCTAAATTATCTAATTGAAATAAGAATTGATAGACTGAATTAAAAAAGAAGAAATTAAGCTAACTAAACCCTGATTATTAGAAACATCCTTAAATGCAAGCACAGAAAAATGAAAATAAAAGGTTATGCAGTTAAAAGTTATATCAAGCAAATACAAACCAAGAAGAAAACCAGTGTTACTTTACTGCTATTGAAAAGAGGATACTTATGATTGAAATATTTCTATAAATAAACACATTTCATGATGATAAAAGGGTCCACCCAACAGAAATATGCATCCCACCTACATTTATATGCCCTTAAAAAAAATACCACTTGAAGTTTACTGTATTTTACTGATGCAGACTTTTTTTTTTAGATAGAAAAATAGAGAATTAGTGGAAAAGGATAAAAGAGCATGCCTTCTGGGAATTCACCAAAGCATATCTTAAAATAAAAAGAAAAAAGAAGCATGAGTAATTTATTAGGAAGAGTCGAAGCTGGAGTTGGATAGTGAATCTAAAATAAAGAAAGCCAAGATAAAAAGCAATTCATATATGTTCTTATTAATATTTATTGAAATAATATATGAAATGGATGGTAGTGATTAGGTTAGTCCTAGTATCTGACTTCTTCTTTTGACTCTTCCAGTAATATAATTATTCTTTTTATCAAGTATATAGAAACATCCTAATGGTGAATGTTTCACATTCAAAGCAGCTTCTGGGTAGTATTATTTCTATTAATATAAATATGTTATGTGTTTACACATATGTAATATGTATATACATATATGGAAGTGTGTACTTGTGTGTGCATGTGTGTATGGTACTATCAAATAAAGTATTAATGCTAAGATGCATAGGGCAATAAAATTATTCCTGTTTGCATAAGTAAGCAATTCACTCAACTCTAAATAATCTATCTGTGACCTGATGATACTCAGAACATGGAGGCCTATACAATCCTTAGCTTTATAAAAGTTTCTTTGAAACTATGACACTAACTTAAGATGGTCTATTGATTATTTACACTTTATTTTAATATTACTTTGTTTATTAATTATTGAATAGGTAATATATGCACATTGACCAAAATTCAATAGTATAGAAGTGAATACAGTGACTAGCATGCCCTCCCCCTCTCAGTTTTAATTAATTAATTAATTGATTATTTTAGTTGGAGTCATGCCATTGCCTAGGCTGGAGTGCAGTGGCAAGCTCACGGCCACCCTAGTGTCAACCTGCTGGACTCCGGTGATCCTTCCACCTCAACCTTCCAAGTAGCTGGAACTATAGGCGCACGCTACTATGCCTGGCTAATTTTTTGATTTATTGTAGAGACGAGGTCTTGCCAAGTTGCCTGGGCTAATCTTGAACCCGCAGGCTCAGGCAATCCACTCACCTCGGTATCCCAAAGTGCTGGGATGACAGGCTGACCCCCGAGCCTGGCCCCCTCTCAGTTTTGATCCCAGGTGAACCTGTTCTTCTCCTTTAAAGCAACTGCTAATGTCTTTCTTAATTTTCTAATTGTGTGAGATGCATTTAGTAATAGCATTTAGTAAATATACCATTCATATTGTATACATATAAAGGTATATGTATGTTGTGTACATGTGTGTATTTCTCTTATTTTCTTTATTCACACATTTTATAGCTGAATTTTTCATTTAAAACTATCACTGGAAGACATAATTGTCTCTTTTCCTGGCTGTAGAATTTCCATTTCAAGAGGGTATTATAATTTATTGTACATGTCTTCTTGTATAAAAATTAATTTGATTCTTATATTTTGCAATTACAATTTTGCAATTACAATTTTGCAATGAATGTTCAAGCACATATGTAAGTTTGCTTCCACCCCAGCAAGAGTAAATGAAACTGCTTCTGTGGAATAAATACTTGTTTCCAAAATTGCTGGATCAAAAGCTCTTTTCTATTTTGAATTTGAATGATATAGCCAAATTGTCCAATACAGGTTGAATGCTATAGACATATTATTCAATTCTGATTGACACTACCACTGGTAATCATTACCCTTATCAAAAATCTTAGCATATTATTCTGAGTATTTCTCAAGGAGAGAGGAAAAAGTCACAAAAAGGCAGTTTCTGAAAACGCAAAGTTGCAACACTCACGAATATAACTGGCCATATTCTTTAGCCAACCTGATTTAGAGAAGATTCTCAACTTTGAAAACTCTATTAAGGTATTTTTTTCTTGCTAACAAATTATATTCAGCAATTCTTTCAGTCATTCTTTGAAACTAAAATACTTCAATAATATAAAATTTAATGATCCCCACTATTTAATATGAATTGTAATTGTACAAATATTAACAATGCTCACAATTGCATTGGCGATTTGGAATCATCTTCGGTTCCATATGCATTTTAGGACTTATTTTTCTAATTCTGAGAAGTATGTCACTGGCATTTTCATAAGGATTGCATTGAATCTGTAGATCATGTTTGTTGGTGCAGTCATTTTTTATAATTCTTCTAATTTATATACATGAGTATTCATCCTGTGTGTCTATATGTGTGAGTCCTCTTAAATTTCTTATGTCAGTGTTTTGTATTTTTCCTTGTAGAGATATTTTATCTCTTTGGTTAGATTTAATTCTAGGTATGTTATTTTTTTGTAGCTATTGTAAATGAGGGGGAGATTGTTTTCTTGATATTTTTTCCCTGCTAGTTGTTGCTAGTGTATGGAAACATTACTAATTTTTATATGTTAATTTTATATCTTGCAACTTTCCTGAATTTATTAGTTCTAAGATTTTAGGATTTTTTAAAAAATATATCAGATCATGTCATCTACAAACAGGGAAAAACTGATTTTCTGTTTTCCAATTTGGATACTCTTTGTTTTGGCTGTTTTGTTAATTCATATGTTAGCAGTTTAGTTAATTGCAAAGCTCCAGAAGCAAGAACCATTTTGATGTATGAAGTTTAAATCAAATTTTCTTCACAACTAACAAAAAATTACTTTCTTTGTCTTTCTTCCTTCCTCCATCCTTCCCCTTCTTCTTCTAATAACTCTATTGAAGTTCTCCCAGAAAGATGACTTTAATTACTGCTATCTTCACACAATTTTTACCTAGTTCTCCACATAAGTATAGGTTGCCCACAAGAAATATTTCACACACTCCCAAAGCTGTATGTGCAATAAATTTTAATATACCTAAGTTCTACAGATTTTCCCATGTGGTTCAGACCTGTATACAGAGGGAACCGCCCCAAAAATGCGTATGCATTTGGAGAAAGGAAAACTGTAGTGAAATTGTAATACACAGTATATACCAATAACAAAAGAAAAATACAAGTCATGTTTGACTTCTACAATTACAAGAGGTGCTAAAAGAGGTTACAGTCAGCATAATAAGTAATACATAGATAACATTTCTTAAAATGTTGACACCCCCTGGTATTTTTTTCATTGCTGCACCTCGCCGTGGACAGCAGTGCTCCTGGGTATATTTATTAAATATACCACAGCTTGGTTTTCAGATCCCTAGGGCTGGTGTCTGAGTAAACTCACTGGGGAATCTCGGTGGCAGTTGTAGACATTTATTGCATACAGTGTGATCAGAAGAAATTGGAAATGGAGTGGAGCAGAGAATACACTGACTTAATGAGTGGAAGGAAGATGTCATTTCATTGTAAAAGGTCTGTGTTCATAGTTTATTTTACTTTTTTTTTAAAAAGCACTACATAGTTATTAAATTTTTTTAACGTAAACTTCAAAATGAAAAGGAGACAAATACCATTACACACAAATGAACAATATTAAACCATTTGATTACATTTTTACCTTTTTCTATTTTTGCAGCATGTATTTATAGAGTATCCACTAAGTATCTGACATTATGCTAAACATAACTGTGATGATGCTATAAGATCAATTTTGGAGCCTGAGAGTTTTCATTTAACTTTACAATATAAACATTTTTTGATATTACACATTCCTTGTTATAAATATTAACTATATTTTAACATAAAAATTACTGTACAGAGAATGCTAATAGTACTGTTTTACATACTAAGACTTAGCATAATGTTTCAGATAATGTCTTTAGAACCAGATGATTTCAAATCCAGGCTCACCTTTTTAGTAGCAGGGTAAATGAAGTCAAAATGAAGTTAATCTGTCCCTCAATTTTCTCTTGTATAAACTAAAGCTAATCTATGTACCTAATATACATAAGCATGTATCACATTGAGTTCTTATGAGCATACGTGAGTTTATTTCTATAAATGCTTCTGTTACACTACCATCTTGAACCTTACCTCTTACCTCCCTTGTTGGCTGCATCCAAGGTGCTGATCAGTGCTCGGAAATATGACCTAACCTGGACTTTGGGAACAACACACACTTATAATCATCATTGCAAACGAATTTTCACAAATGCTAGCCACTATTGGTAATACCCTAGTTACAATTACCTCAGCGTCCCATTCCGAAATTTCACACCTACCTGCTTTTTACATCCATCCCAACCTACATCTCTCATGCCATGATACAGAAGCTACACATTTCTTCAAACACAAAACTTTTCATAAATTTTCTGGATTGCAACTTCCTTTTTCTTCATAAAATGTTTTATTGTGGTAGGAACACTAAATATGAGATGTACCCTCTTTTCAAATTTGTATATGTGCAATGCAAGTTTTTAGCTATAGAGACAATGTTGCGCAGCAGATTTCCAGAACTTATTTGTCTTGCCTATCTGAAACCTCATACTTGTTGATCAGCACCTCCCCATTTTCTCCTTTCCTCATCCTTTGACGATCATCAGTGCACTCTTTGATATTACTAATTTGACCATTTTAAGTACCTCATATAAGTGGAATCATGCAGTGTTTATCTTTCTGTGTCTGGTTTATGTCACTTAGCATAATGTCTTCAAGGTTCATCCATGTTGTCACATATTGAAGAATTTCCTTCTTTTTTCAAGGATGAATAATATTCCATTGTATGTTTATACAATATTTTTTAAATCATTTATTCATTGATTGGCTTTTAGATTGATTCCATTTCTTGGCTATTGTGAATAGTACTGCAATAAACATGTTATATGCAGATATCTCTTCAAGAACCTGATTTAAATTATTTTTTATAAATATTCAGAAGTGGGATTACTGGATCGTATGAGAGTTGTTTTGGGGAACACTCTATACTGTTTTTCAAAATGACTGCAGCAGTTTTCATTTCTACAAACAGTACAGAAGTTTCCAATTTCTTCACATGTTCACCAACACGTGTCTTTCGTGGGTGTGTGTGTTTTCTCTTTAATCATAATTATCTCTTGACTGACTACGTCCTCTCTGTCCCATAACTTCAACTTCTGCCTCACCACTCTGTGTATTGCAACAATAAGCAAGCATACAAAAGTCTTTTCTAGTCTTAAAAACAAAGAAACGAAATTGAAAGCAAGCCATAACTTCTTTCAAGTTCACATTTCCCTCCAGTTACTTCCATTTCATTTCTTATGAACAGAAGAACCCCTCAAATAAAGTGTTTTTACTCTCTTATTCTGCTTTTTCCACTCTCATTCACTATTCATCCCACTTAAATGTGTCTTTTATCCTTTCCACTCCAGTAAAACTGTCCTCAATAAGGTCAGTAATGGTCTTCTTTTTTATAAAACCAATGTAAGCTTCTAGGTACTCATGTTAATTGATTTCTCAAGAGCAGCTGAAACATTTGAACACCACCTCCTTTCAAAAACAATTTTCCCATGGACATTCTGGTATCACAAACTCATTTTTTTCATCCAACTTTCAAACTGCTCCATTTCAGTCTTTATATTTGACTTAATTTTCTTTCTTTTTTAATTTTTACTTTAATTTACATATTTTATTACTTGTTGATTTATAAATATACACTGTTATAGGCTTAATTAATGTTCCTTCAAATTTTTGATAAAGTCCTAACTCCAAAAATCTAAGAATGTGACTGCATTTGGTGCCTTACAGAGGTAATTAAAATATAATTAGGTCATTTCATAGGGCCTTAATCAAAAACAAATGAAATTTTTATAAAAATAAGGAAATTTGGACTCAGATATATGCCCATACAGAAGAAAGACCAGATGAGTACATGGTGAAAAGGCAGTTATCTGCAAGCCAAGGAAAGGTCTCAGGAGAAAACCAAACTCATCAACTCTTTGATCTTGGACTTCTAGCCTACAGAACTCTGAGAAAATATATTTCTGTTGTTTAAGTCACCCAGTCTGTGGTAATTTGTTATAGCATCTCTATCAAAGTAATACATATACACTAAAAAGTAAAAGTTTTAAGTGTTCAGTGTAATAAATGTTGCATATTTATAAGGTAGTATTATAGTCACCACCTACATGAACATATGAATCATTGCCAGCTTCCCAACTTGCTCCTCTAAAGTAACCACTATCCAGATCTAACTAGCACAGATTAGTTTGTTTTTCAGCTCCATGCAAATGGAATTAATCTTAGTAACTTTTTGTGTGTTTGTTTCTTTTGTTCAATATTACATCTATAAAATGTATCCTTCTTACTGCATGCAGTAATAGTTTGCTTTTTTATTACATAGCATAACTGTATAATATTCTATTTTGGTCCTACAATTTTGATTTTTCATGCTATTATGAGTATTGTTTTCTTGTTATTTATTGCTAACATATAAGAATTCCATTGACTTTTTAATACTGATCTTTTATTCAGAAACCTTGATAAGTCACTTGGACATTTTTGATTGGTGGGGGTTAGGAAGTAACAGGGAATATTTTCTATGTAGATAAGCTCACATTCAGTAAGCAATAGTCTAGTTCCTCTGAATCTTTACTTCCTTTCCAATCTTTGTAAACAATTTTGTTTTTCTACTATAGCAACCATGTCTCCAGCACAATGGTAAATTGAAGGAAAAAAATAGAAGTTATCCTTAATCTGTTTCTGAACTCAAGCTGAAAAATTTCAATACTTTGCCACTGAGTATGATGTTTGATATAGACTTTTGTAGATAACATGTTTCATAATTAGAAAGTTTTCTAATTATTTTCCAAGAATATAGATGAGTATGTGTTGAATTTTATTAAATGTTCTCTTCCTATTTAGTGTGACTAGCATATTTCTCTATTCTATAAATGTGGTAAATCATAGCAATGATTTTTAAATGGTAAAGCAAACTTGAATTCTTGTTATAAAATTCACTTGGTCTTAATGCATTATCCTTTCTTTATAACATTGGATTTGATTTATTGTCACCATGTTGAAAATTTTGTCATGCTTTATGAAGCTATAACCCTGGTATTTTAAAACAAGTTAGGTACATGTTTTAATCTTTCTCCATTCTCTGAAAAAATGTTTGAAAAAATTTACCAATGAATTCCTTATCTGGAGCTAGAATTTTCTGTGTAAAGATATTTTTAAATTGATACATTTATTAATCAGATATTAGACTTCAGATTTCCTATTTATTCTTATTTCAATTTTGACAAACTATGCATTTAAAGAAATTGAAGATTCTATTTTACTTGTAAATTACTTGTCATAAAGATTTTTAAGGTATTATTGGGTATTTTAAAGGCCTATAAAATGTATAGTGATTTATCTTTCTTATTCACATATTTGACATGCTTCCTCTGTTTTGTTTTCTTTTCTTTCTATTTTTAATTTAGATTTTTTTCCATTGACTATTCTCAAATTCATTAATATTATATTCTGCTTATCATATTTTCTAAAGTCTGTACAGTGATTTTTATATTTTATGTACTTTGTTTTTTAGGATTAGATATGGCTGAGGGCAGGTTCCCTCAAGCAAAATGAGATTGATTTGAATCAGAATGGGGTTGATGTTTTTAGTAAGGGTCAGTTCAATTCTGATTTGTGCCTATTTCTTATGCAGGGACTTTTATGACTTTTCATTCAAACCCTTGTGTGTTTCTATTCTTTCATTTCAAAAAAGTAATGAAGAATAATTATGTCTTCCCTTCCTGATGCTTTGACTTTGCTCTTTAGGTCCTTCTTCAAAGCTTCAAAAGGGCAATTGTCTTGATGAAAAGACAAGGTGTGTGCTCAAGGCAAGCCCCTCCCTCTAGCAAATCTTTGCCTATAAAGCACTAAAAGATTATAAGAGCTTCCCTTCTGCCTTTCAGAAGAGTCATCCTTATCCTCCAGCCTACTAAGTATATTCTTGGAACTCATCAAATATCCCATGGGGAAAACTGGCTGTTCATTCAAGCCTTCACAAATTTTCATTTCATTATCTCATGTCCACTTATCTGCCAAGTCATTACTGGTATTTGTTTTTTTTGCCCCTCACTGACCTACCTCATTGCTCTCCACTTCAAAGCTTTCCACATATTTTGTTACCTTCTCTTATATACTTTTCATATATCATCTAGATTTTTTAGTTCTACTTATTTAGTTACAAATAAAATTGTCACCTTGGTGGAGGAGTCTTTCATGAGTGTCTATTCTTGGGTTGAGTTCTCTCATACACATTATAGAACATTTTTTCTCTGTCGCAGTATCCAGAAAGAGTATTTTTGTTTTGTTTTAGAAAATTTCTAACATATATGAAAGAGAGAATAGTATAGTAAACTCTCATATATACTTATCATCTAACTTAAAAAATTGCCAACTAATAAACAATTTTATTTTATCTATATCTCCATGAACTCATCCTTCACTGATGATTTTGAAACATTTCAATATGTATGATCTATTATTCAAATCATAAATCAAAATAGGTATACATTACAATGACATAGTATCTCTCAAATATTTTTGTACTTTTTTTTTTTTACCATTTGTTTGTTAAAGGATCTTGTGTTATTTGTTCTGTTAAGTCCTCTACTTTCTGGAATTTTTTTGTTTTATGACAATGAAGTTTTGAGTGCATATTTTTTGATCAATCACACTTTTTTTTTAAGACAAGATCTCAATCTGTCATCCAGGATGGAGTGCAGTGGCATTTAGTTCACTGCAGCCTTGACCTCATGGACTCAAGTGATCCTCCTACCTCAGTCTTCCAAGTAGCTGGGACTACTGGCACCCTTGCCAGGCTTATTATCATCATCATTATTATTATTATTATTATTTATTTTGTGGATCAAGCTCTCACTATGTTGCCTAGGTTGGTCTTTAACTCCTGGGCTCAAGCGGTTCTCCCACCTCAGCATCCCAAAGTGCTGATTACAAGAGTGAGTCACTTACGACACCAGTCCCAATCACATAATTTCATGTATTGTAGTGAACTATCACCTGATGAAGGCTCTCAAAACATGTAAATGCCTACAATTTGATTACCCTTGGATCTAAGAGAATTGTTCAAGACAATAACTAAAGTAGTTCCAAGCTATAGCTTTTCAGCTATACCATTTTCCAACAAACTTTCCTAACATTTGATTAATCCACAATAGTAGTGTTGTGGCCACTAAATCTAAACTGACTGCAACCCCTTGGAACTAAGTTTACAATGTGAAAAGTCACTTTGTGGTTTATAGTTTAATATGTTCCAGTTAGCTCTAATGGTGATTTTTTAAAATGTCCTCAGCAGACACAAATAATTTTAATGATTGAAGATAAAAGTAACTTTGTGTGTCTTTATTGCTTTTTCTTTATTTTCTGTTGACAACACAAACATAATATTTTTCCAACTTCTTCTTAGACATAAGTTATATTTTCTGCTTTTCTCCTCTCGGAATGCAAAGATACAACCAAGTGCAAAGGAGGCCTACTACTCTGCTGCCGTAGTCTGTTCCACATTTGGTTGATAAATCTTTAAGCAGAAGTCATTTGTCAAAAATACAGTTATTGGAATCAGAATTACTTTATGTGCAGGGTTTGTGGAATTGATTTACTAACTCTTATTAATAATTCATCAAATTCTGATTTGCTAGAAATGTAATGCAAAAAGAACCCATAATAAAGTTTTTAAAAGTTCTTATATTTTGTAATAGTACTTTGAAGTAAATGTAAATACATATCATTGTCATATTATAAACACAATTATGCTAAATTCAGTAGTCAAACATATGCTCATGTATTTGAAAATAGATACAATAAATGGTGATTGTATTTTGTTACCAAATTTAATTTCAAAATGGTGAATATTTTCCAGTTAGTTATAATCCTGTTCTAGGTTTTTCTACTGCAAATGAAGAGAAAATAATAAAAATCTTGTTTGATAAAGATAGAGCCTTTGGTTGTCTCCTGAGTTTTTAACTGAACTCCAGGTATCAAAGAGTCATCTTTTACTTACCTCTGAAATGCACATTTGTCAATATTGTACCAAGTATTTCTGTAAAAACAGGTGAGATCTCCCCCTGATCAACTTTCGAAAATTAAAACTCATGAGTGTGTCCCCAATTTTTTCAATGTGAATCCCCTTCAAAAATATTATGTCTGCTACTGGAGAACATGATAACAAACCTCCCTGTTAATAAATGTGTTACATTAAATGAAGGAAGAATGAAGAGAAAATCCTCTTTGACAATAATATATTTAAATTCTAAAGTATCTTATTTCATCATACACAATCACTTTCTTCTAATTTGTTGTGAGAGTATTATATTTTTATTCTGTATTCCATTTCAATTTATTCTACCAAGTCTATTTCTTTAAAAATGTATCTTTCTGTTTATTGAGTTTGGCACTTCTGTTTCTGAATTCATATTTTTCTCATTGCTTGGTAATTCCTAGTGTTTTTGTTTGTTTGCTCATTTGTTTCATAATCACTATCTGAGTAATCTTCTGCATATTTTCTCTAGTTTATCTGTAGATCTTTTTTTTCTGATGTTATCTTTCATAATTGTCTCAACTTCTTTTCTCCAGCTGTATTGAGGCATTATTGGCAAATAAAAATTGCATATATTTAGGGTGTAAAACATGATGGTTTGATGCATAGGCAATTTTTTCACAATGTATACAGATATCAAAACAGAACTGCCTTGTTTTTTTTGTGTGCTGATGGTATTTATTGTTTATGTTGTTATTCCACATTTTCTATAATTTCCTGAGTTTCTTTAATCCCGTGTATGAGGGGAACATATAAGATCAGTCTAATACCTTGCTTCAATCATCATGTTTTACCTGTTGGAAGAGGAAGTCTATAATTTGCAGATGTGTATGGTTGATCTCTTGGCCTTCACTTCAGTTCTTTCACTAAATCCACACTATATTGATCATCTTGGATTTATATAAGCCTTAAAGTTGAATAAAATCCATCTCTGAATTTTGTTTTTCTTTAGTATTGTGTTGAGTGCTGTGGAATTTTTTGATGTTTAATTGTTTGCATTTTTTTTGTATAAATTTTAGTGTCACTTTATAGATACCTATAAAATAACTTGTCGGGACTTGGGGATTGCATTGAATTCACAGATCAAGTTGGGAGTAAATGACATTTTAATAATATTGAATCTTGCAATCAATGTACATAGAATATTTCTCCACTTATTTAGCTCTTCTTTGTTTTTTAAACAGAGCTTTATGATTTTCCTCATATTGCTTTTATGAATATTTTGCTAGATTTATACTTAACAAAATTTTTATGTTAATGTAAATAATATTATGTTTTTAATTTAAAATTCTAACGTAAATTGCTGGTGTAAATAAAATCAATTAGCCTTTGAATTTATGCTAATTTTAATCCTGTGATTTTGCTATAATTTGTATTAATTACAGAAATGTTGATCTTGAGTCTTTGGGATTCCATAAATGGATGACAATGTCATCTGCAGACAAAAACAGTTGAATTTCTTATACACACATGCACACACACACACACACACACACACACATCTTTTTCTTTATTCACTATTTTAGCTACTACTTCCAATACAACTTTTAAAAGGAATCGTAAGAGAGAACATCCTTACTTTGTCCACTACCTTGGTTAAAAAAAAAACAGTTTCTTACCATTAATCATACTATTAACTGGAAGTTTTTATAAATGTTCCTTAACGAGGTAAGGAAATTTTCTCCTACTCCTCATTCGTTTAGAGTTTTTACCACAAATGGGTGCTGTACTTTGTCAAATGATTTTGCTACATGAATTGATATTATCACATTATTTTCTTCTTTACCTTATTAATGTGATAAATTAAATTAATTTATTTTTTAATGTTGAAGCAAAGTAGAACATCTAGAATAAATCACACTTGATGGGGTGAATAATTACCCTTATACATTATTAGATGCCATTTGAGATTTTGTTGAGATTTTTGCATCTAAGTTTAAAAGAGTTATTGGTTGTAATTTTCCTTTCTTGTAATGTCTTTATTTGGTTTGGTATCAGGGTAATGCTGGCATCATAGAATGAATTAGGAAGAGTTTTCTTTGCTTATATTTTTTGGAAGTGATTTTTTGGAAGAAAATTGGTTTCATTTCTTTTTAAATATTTGTTAGAATTCACCAATAAAACTATCTGAGTCTGATGCTTTCTTTCATGGAAGATTGTTAAAAATTCATTAAATATATTGAGTATTTTTAAGCCCAATTAGATAACCTATTCTTCCTTTTGTGAACTCTGTGTGTGTGTGTGTGTGTACGTGTTTGTCTTTCAATGCATTGGTCCATTTCATTTGCTATTAAATTTGGGGGCATAGAGTTGGTCACAATGTTCTATTATTATCCCTTCAATATCCACAGATCAATAATGATGGTCCTTCTTGAATTTTTACTATTAGTAATTGGTGTCTTACTTTTTTTTATTTTTTTATTTTTTTATTTTATTTTATTATGTTATTGTGGGGTACAGTTAGGGGTTAGGCATACAAAAATATTTCGTTCAGGTACCTTTGTTGATATGGATTATTTCAAGAAAGTTTTAAAACTGCCATTAGACTAGCTATTTTATAGCATAAATATACCACAAAGATTACTAGCAGGAGTTGGGGGTTGATTAGCTCTAACAGCTAATATAGTTTTTATTTATTTCTCTTCTCATACTTATTTGCTGATTCCTTTTTTACACAATGTGTACTCATTGTGTAAATGAGTAAACATTACTCATTTACACAATGTATACACGTTTCTCATTCTGCCCCACATATTCATTGTGGGGCACAATGAGAAATCACATTCCACATTCTGCCCCAGAATCCAAAAACTGGAAAAAACTGAAAAGGGAAGATCTCACAGGGTTATAAGGAAGTTAGGCTGGAAAAGATTCATGAAGTATTTGTGGTGATTTCTAATAATATGAGATATCATGAGGAAAGTTTATTCTTGCAAATTAAATGTAAAAACAAAACAAACAAAAAACATTCAGAGTAGTTAGAAGACTATTCTCAAGCAGAGAGTAATTTAATTTAACTGGAATGTAGCATTTCTATTAAAGAGCAAGAACAAGGGAATTTGGAAAGGTAAATTGAGCTCAAACGAAAAAAGCATTTGCTCATAATGTTGAGGTAGTAGTAGAGAACCATTAAACATTTGAAGAGGTGGAGAGTAACATATTCTTTACCTTGGAAAAATATTTAAGTAGCTAAATTCAAGATGTTTTTAGAAGATTTAATTTAAGCAGCCATTATTTCTACTATAGGACATCAACTCCATGCCCATAAGGGGCTTTTATACTTGTATGTATACATTTATATGTGTTTGGTGGGTAGTAAAGGAGATGACATTGAATCAAGGGAGCCTTCCTAAAATCTGGCAAAAATCAGATTCAAAATGCTTCAGAGATATTGTGGGTTTGGCTGTAAGCTATTACAATAAAGTTAATAGTTTAATAAAGTGATTCACACAATTGGGGGGGGTTTCCTGGTGCACATGGAAGTTATGTTTATACTATACTGTAGCCTACTAAATGTGAAATGGCATTATGTCAACAAAAAGTACATTTATCTTAATTTTAAAATATTTTATTGCTACAAAAATGCTAAAGATTATCTGAGCCTTTTGCAAGTCATGATCTTTTTGGTGGTGAAGAGTATTGCCTGAATGTCGATGGCTGCTGACTAATCAGGATGATGGTTGCTGAAGGCTGTGGCAATGGTGGCAGTTTCTTAAAATAAGACAACAATGAAGTTTGTCAAATGAATTAACTCTTCCTTTCATGCAATATTTCTCTGTAGCATGTGATAATGTTAGATAACATATTTGCAGTAGAACTTCTTTCAAAATTGGAGTCAATCCTTTCAAATCATGCAACTGCTTTACAATTAAGTTTAAGTAATATTCTAAAATGTTTTGCTGTCATTTCAACAATGTTCACAGCATCTTCACCAGGTGTAGTTTCCATCTCAAGTAATCACTTTCTTTGCTCATCCATAAAAAACAACTTCTCATCCATTAAAGCTATATTAGGAGATTGCAGCAATTCGTTTCCATCTTTAAGCTTTGTTTCTCATTCTGTTGTTTTTTCTACAACATCTTCAGTTACTTACTCCCCTGAAGTATTGAACCCCTCAAAATTATTCATGAGAATTGGAATAAACTTTTTCCTATCTCTTGTTAGCATTGATATCTTGACCTCTTTCCATGAATCATGAACATTCTTAATGGCAACTAGAGTGGTGAATTATTTTCAGTAGGTGATCAATTATCTTTACCCTACTCTATCAAAGGAATCATTATCTGTGGCAGTTATACCTTTATGAAATGCATGTCTTGAATAACAAGATTTGAAAATTGAAATTACTACTTGATACATGGGCTACAGAATGGATGCTTTATCAGCAGACATGAAAACAACATTAATCTCCTTGTACCTCTTAATTAGAGTTCTTGGGTAACTAAGTGTATTGCCATTGAGCAGTAATATATTGGAAATTTTTTGCACTAAGAGTCAACAAAAATATTCAGTAAGCAATACTATAAATAGATGTGTGTCAAACAGACTGTTGTTCCATTTATAGACTACAGGTAGAGTAGATTTAACCTAATACTTAGGCCATAGGATTTTCAGGATGGTATATGAGCATTGGCTTCAACTTAATATCACAGCTGCATTAGCCCCTGACAGGAGAGTCCGATTGTCTTTTGAAACTCTGAAGTCAGGCATTGACTTCTCCTTTCTAACTATGAAAATCCTAGATGACATCTTCATCCAAAATAGAATGGGTCATCTGATTGAAAATCTATTGTTTAATGCAGCTACCTTCATCAATGATCTTAGCTAGATAGCTAGATCTTAGGTTAATTTGCTACAGGTTCTACATTAGCACTTACTGCTTCATCTTGCACTTTTATAATATGGATTTTTTAAAAATTAAACTTGTAAATCTACATTTGTGGCTTTAAATTTTTCTTTTGCAGTTTTCTTACCTCCCACATACTTCATAGACTTGACAATAATTAGGGCCTTATTCTGGATTATGCTGTGGTTTAAGGGAATGTTGTGACTGGTTTTTTTTTTATCCAGACCACTACAACTTTCTTTGGATCAACATGAAGATTATTTTGCTTTCTTATCATTCACATGTTTACTGGAGTAGCATTTTAACTTCCTTCAAGAATGTTTCCTTTGCATTGCCAACTTGAATATCTGACACAAGAAGCCTAGCTTTCAATTTATTTCAATTTTTGACATACCTTCCTCACTAAACTTAATCATTTTTAGTTTACTATTTAAAGTATAGATGTGCAAGTTTTCTTTTCATTTCAACAACTAAAGGCAATTAATTGGCCTAATTCCAATATTGTTGTGTCTTAGGTAATAGGGAGATTAAGAAGAAGCAGAGAGATAGGAGAATAACTGGTCAGTAGAGCAGTCAGAACACACACAATATTTGTTGATTAACAGCATTTATGAATGTGATTTGTGGTGCTCCAAAGCAATTACAATAGTAACATCAAAGATTACTGACCATAGATCACCATAACAGATATAATTTTTAAAAAGTCTGAATACTGTAAGAATTACTAAAATTTGATACAGAAACACAAAGTGAGCACATCTTTTTTTGTTAGAAAAAATGGTACCAATAGACTTGTATATGGTTTTACCACTAACTATGAAATGGTTAAAAAATGCAATATCTGTGAAGACAATCAAGCATAGTGCAATAAAATGAAGTATGACTAACAAGCAATTAGTGGCTATATATTTTTCTTCTTGATTTTGAACTCTACATAAGAAAATAAAAAGACAATGAATTTTCTGTTATTCTATTGTTAAGTATGAGGAAATAAAAGCATCTATTTGTGTTGTCCTCTTGAACCTACTTTGGACACTGGTGAAGAATAACACAAATAAAGTCTTCAGGTGGGGACAAGAAGATGATGCTTGATACCTGGTATGTTTCCTGAACATTTTTCTGAACTTTCCTGGAAGTCATCTAGACATTAATGCATAGAAAATAAATCTATCATGTGAATTTAATTTGTTAAAAAGCTTACGAATAAATACCTCATACCATATTCTTATCAGTATTTTAAGCTGGCATAATCATGTGATGCTTGCCTGATGGAAAAGATGAAAAGGTGAACCCGAATGCCTTTGATATTCTGCCCTGCAGCCAGCACACATTCTCTTCCTTCTGAGGCTGCAATTTATTTATTTAAATAAAAGTTTATTTTGTTTGTGAGGGCTGAGAGACAATTTATTAAGGCTTCCTTTGAAGACACTGACTCCCAAAGTTTAGAGTTGACATTTTGATTTAGCACCTAAACATCAATATTTATTTCTGTGGATGCTACTAGAATGACCTACCTGAAAAAACAAGATTAGCAAAGCCCAATAGTTAAACTCGTTTTTTGATGGATGACGTATGGACTCTTTAAGAATAATAATGCTAAGGATCCCACCTCTACCACAACCATTGAGGGAGAAATCCATATTTCACATGTTGTCATGCTAGAGATTACGATACACAAATGTATGAGGGAGAGAGAGAGAGAGAGAAAGAGAGAGAGAGGTTTACATCCATGGGATAGAGGAATGCAAGAATAAATATAAGTGATTTAAATTGTACTGGCAAAAAAGGTTCTGGAAAGATGGCAGAGTAGAAAGCATCAGAAATCTTTTCCTACCTAAGCAAAATGATTAAGTTTGGTCAATTCACCTCTTAGATTAGCAGTAACTACTTACCTCTTACACCTTAGCCCCTTGGCGGGCAGTCATATGTGTGTTTTTGGAGAAAATTACTTGTAGCTTATGGGAAACAGGATGGGCAATGAGAATCCTGTATTCAAAATATCAGAAATCTATGCTGTAATGACTAATTGCTGCTTCCAAATACAGAAATTCAAACAAAAGGCCAGAAGCCATTTTCGCAACTCTACCATTATCACAATTGTATCACATCGTCCTGCTCTGGCTAAAGTGACATACAGGTTGGCACACTTTTTCTTTTTGCCCCTCCCCTTCATTTTTTCCCCTTTGGAGAACTACACATTAAAGACTGGGGCACTGAAAAACAACTACATACACAGGAATTAAAAATTAGAATCAGAACGTTTTTGGTGGTTGTTTTTGAGTTGAAGTCTCACTCTTGTCACACAGGCTAGAGTGCAGTGGTGCACTCATGGCCACCGCAGCCTCAACCTGCTGGGCTTAGGTGATCCTTTCCACTTCAGCCTTTCAAGTAGCTAGAACTACAGATGCACGCCACCATGCCCAGCTAGTTTTTGTGATTTATTGTAGAGATGAGGTCATACCAAGTTGCCCAGGCTGGTCCTGAACCCCCAGGTTCAGGCAATCCTCTCACCTCGACCTCCCAAATTGCTGGGACTACAGGCTGAGCTACCACACACAGCCATGAATCAGAAATTTACCTCAAATGCCCAGGAAAATGTCCACATTGAGGAAAGACCTAAGAAGTTCTTAAATTTACAGCACAAGCTGATCCTTGGGCTCAAATAGTCTACAATATTAGGAGAAAAAAAAAAGAAAACAAACAAAAAAATACCAATGCTGAACAAGGTAGAGAATTTGATTGAGAGGCTTACCACATTATTAGATTAAAACTTTCAATTGTAAACCAAAAAATTACAATACATATACAAAAGAGTAATGTATAATGCATTCAAAAAAAAAAACAACAATGTAACTATATCTAAAAAAGACTAGCTTGCAGAACTACTAGACAAATACTTTAAGACAATTATCTTAAATTGTTCTTGAACATTTTTCAAATCATTAATGAAAACCAGGGAGAAAGTCAAGAAAATAATGTGCAAATGAAACAGAACAAAATAAATAAAGTGATTAGAAACCTAAAAAGAAACCAAAATAAAATTCAAGGTTTAAAAACTTTAATAACTGAGCTGGGCATGGTGGCTCACACTTATAATCCCAACACTATGGGGGACTGAGGCAAAAGGATTGATTCAGCTCAGGCATTCAAGATCAGCCTGGGCAACTTGGCAGACCTCATCTCTACAATTAAAAAAAAAAAAATAGCCAGGCATGGTGGTGTACACCTGTACTTCCAGGTATTTGGAAGGCTGAAGTGGAAGAATCACCTAAGTCCAGCAGGTTGAGTCTGCAGAGGCTGTGAATGTGCCACTGCACCCCAGACTGGGCAACAGAGTGAGACTCCAACTCAAAAAAAAAAAAAAGTGTAATAACTGAAAGAAAAAAAATTGCTAGAGGAATTCAAAGGCAGGTTTGAACAAGTAGAAGAAAGAATTGGCAAACTTGATGATAGGTAAATTAAGATAATTTGACTAAAAGAGGAGAAAATAAAAGATTAAAGACAAACAGAGCCTAATGGTTATCTGAGACACCATACACATTGTGAGAATTACAGAAGTAGAAGGGGCAGGAAGAGACATATTTAAAGAAATAATTGACAAAAAAAACCCAAAATTGATTTTAAAAATTAATATAAACATCCAAGAAACACAACAAACTTCAAGTAGTATAAACTTGAAGAGACTTACTTTTTAGACACAATATAATCAAATTGTCAAAAACTAAAGTGTGTGAGTCCAGCCTCCACTGAGTAGGGCCTGAGCTGTGGGGAGGGAATGAGAAAAGAAAGAGACAGAGAAACAGCAGGATTGGGAGGACTCTCTCCCAGGTAGCAAGGAGCGAGAGAGAGCAAATTTATTTTACTGCATGCCTTCAAATAGGACATAGATCACACAAGGAAGTTATATGTTAATGTATGGATTAAGTCACACAAGCAGGGTAAGTATCAATGACTAAACTATGCATATTTTAACATTTATGCTAAGCAAGGTAATCCCTTAAGATAGCCTCTAGGCTAGGCATGGTCTCTAATTCGCAGAATAACAGCCAAATCTGAGGGGAAATGAAGGAATTATAAGCTTGGTTCCCTGAACACAAGCCAAGAACATAAGGACCTTGTCAGTTTATGTTCTGGTTTCCTTCACTAAAGACCAAAATAAAAACTTGACAGCAGCAAGAAAGAAGAGACTTATCATAGACAAACAATTCTCAGTAAGGTTATAAGCAGGTTTGTCATAAGGAACTCTTGATGCCTGAAGGTAGTGAGCTAACATATTTGAAGTACTAAAAAAAAAAAAAAAGCTGTCAACCAAGTATCTCATATCCAGATAAAATGTACTTCGAAAATTCAGGGATAAAATTAAGGCATTCCAAGGTAACAAAAGCAATCTTAAAGGAAACCCTGAAGGTTGAAATAAAATAACACTCAGTGTTGTATGAATGAACAAATATCTCAGTAAAGGCAAATACATGGGCAATGATAAAAACCTAGTATTGTTGTAACAATAGTTTGTAACTCTGCATTTTATTTTCAATGTTATTTAAGAGACAGATGCATTTTTTTTTAATGAGAAAGCAGGATTTATTGAGAGAACAGAAAAGCTCCCACAGCGGGAGGGGACCTGAAGAGGCTGCCCGACTGATGTATTTTTAAAAACAATTATTAGTTTATAATTTTATACTTAAAATGTACAAAGATTAATTTTATGTCACCAATATCTAAGAGGAAAGGGATAAAACTGTAAAAAACTAGAGATTCTATATGTCATTAGGGTTAAGCTGGTATAAAGTAAAGTTAGAGTGTTATAGCTTTAGGATGTTAAACGTTGTCCCCTTCCTAACCACAAAGAAAAATAGTTACATATTATACACAAAAGGACCTGAGAAGAGAGTTAAACATTCCCTACAAAAAAATAATGAAATATTAAGAAAACTAATGCATGAAATGAAATGCAAAAAAAGCATAGGGTTTATAGAAAACAAATAACAAAAAGACATAGTCTGCTAATCAATATTAATTTAAATGTAAATGGCTCAAACTCTGATCAAATAACAGAGATTGGCAGAACAGACCAAAAAAATAAATAAATAGAACTGTTATTTTACTATCTGTTGTCTACAAGAAACCTATTTTAGATCCAAAGGCAAAAATAGGTTGAGAGAGAAAAAAATGTAAAAAGATATTTCATGCAAATAGTAACCAATGTAAAGCATAAATAGCTATACTAATATTAAACAAAGTAGATTTTAAATGAAAATGGTTATGAGAGGCCAAGAAGAGCATTATATATTAATAAGTTATTCAATTTAGCAAGAGGATATAATAATTATAAGCATTTGAGCACTTAACAGAGCATCAAAATACATAAAGCAAAAATTGACAGAATTGAAGGGAGAAATAATTCTATAGTAATACTTGAAGGTATCAATGAGACACCCTCAATAATGGATGGAAAATTCAGACAGAACATAAATAAGAAGACAGTGGACTTCAACAACACAATAAAACAACTAGTCCTAACAGATGTATATTGGGCATTTTAGCCAAAACAATAGCATATATATTCTTCTCAAGTGCACACAAAGCATTCTTCAGAATAGACTATAAGTTAGGTCAAAAATTAAGTGTTAATAGATTTTTCTCCAACAACAATGGATAAAGTTAAAAATCAATAACTGAAAAAGTACTAGAAAATCCAAAAACTTATGGAAACTAAAAACACACTCTTAAACAATCAATGGATAGAAAAAAAATCACAAAAGTTAGAGAATACTTAGAGACAAAAACAAGCACAAAATGATATATCAAAATGTATGGGATGCTGTGAAAGCAGTGTTGAGGGCAAATTTATAACTATAAATGCTAAATTGAAAAAACAAGAGAGATATAAAATTAGCAACCTTACCTTATAGCATAAGAAAAAACAAAAACAAAAAAACAAAAGCAAAACTGAAAGCTAGGGAAGAAAATACAAAATATTTTAGCCCAAATGAATTTCTGTGACATATTTTTAAATGACTGCTGCAGAGCCAGCAAATAGAAGTGATCTTGCAGGCTGCATCTCAGGATACAAGGCTGGTTCAAAATTCACAAAACCATAAACGTAATTCAACCCATCAACAGGAATAAAAACAAGAACCACATGATTATCTCATCAGATGCAGAAAAAGCATTCAATAAAATCCAGCACCCCTTCTTGATAGAAACGCTAGAACACCCAGACATTTAAGGAACATTCCTCAAGTCATCCTTGACAAATCTGCAGCCAACATCATGCTTAGTGGGCAGAAAATGGAAGCATTCCCCCTAAGAACTGAAACAAGACAAGGTTGCCCACCCTCTCCCCTCCTATTTTGGGTCTGGAAGTGCTAACCAGAGCACTCATGCAGGAGAAGGAAATCAGGAGTATCCAAAGAAGAAACGTTATCCCTCTTTGCAGATGATATGATTCTGTACCTAGAAAACTACAGAGTCTGTCAAAAAAATCTCCTCATACTAATAAAACAACTTTGGTCAAGTCTCAAGATACAAATCAGTGCATAAAAGATGCTGTATTTCTATACACCAATTAAGATTTAAGAAATCGATGCATTTGCTGAGAATCAAATAAAAACCACAATCCTGGCTGGGCTCAGTGGCTCAGCCTATAATTCCTGCACTTTGGGAGGCTGAGGTGAGTTGATTGCTTGAACCCACAGATTCAAGGCTAGCCTGGGTAACTTGGTAAGACCTCAACTCTACAATTTAAAAAAAATTAGCTGGATGTGATAATACTCACCTGTAGTTCTAGCTACTTGGAAGGCTGAGGTGGAAAAATCACTGGAGCTCAGTGAGTGTGCCACTGCACTCCAGCCCAGGCATTGGAGTGAGACTCCAACTCAAAACAAACAAACAAACAAACAAAAACCACAATCTCATTCACAGTATTCACACAAAAAATGAAATGCTTTGGCATCCACCTAACCAGAGAAGTGAAAGACTTTTACAATGAGAACTACAAAATGCTGTCCAAGAAATCAAGGATGATACAAACAAATGAAAAAATATCCCATGTTCATGGAATGGAAGAAAATATTTTCAAGATGTCCATCCTACCCAAGGCAATCTACAGATTAAATAAAATCTCTATCAAATTGCCAATATCATTTTTCACAGATCTATAAAATACAATACAGAATTACATATGGAAGCAAAAATGAGTGTGGACAGACAAAGCAATTCTCAGCAAAAGGAAACAACACACTTCTAGACTGTAAACTATATTATAAGCCTACAGTAACCAAGACATCATGCTATTGGTACAGGAATGGGCACATAGACCAATGGAACAGGATAAAGAATCTGGAAGTAAAAACTCAGTCTCTCAACCAGCTCATCTTTGACAAAGCCACCACAACAAACATTGGAAATGAGAACCATATTTAGCAAATGGTGCTGAGAAGACTGGCTAGCTGCATGCAGAAGAATGAAACTGGACCCATACCTGTCACCATATACAAAAATCAATTCAAAATGGATCAAGAATTTACATGTAAAACATTAAACTACAAGAACCCTTTTTAGGAAAACATAGGGAACACCCTCCTGGATATTGGAGTAGGCAATAAATTCATGACCAACTTCTCAAAAATGATTGCAACAAAAGCTAAGATAGACAGGTGGGACCACATCAAACTGAAAAAAATTTGCACACCAAAAGAAACCATCAGAAGAATTAAGTTACAACCCTCAGAATGAGAAAAAATATTTACAAGCTATGCATCGGACAGAGGCCTAACATCCAGGACCTACAAGGAACTCAAACAAATTGAAAGGAAACAACAAACAACCCCACTAAAAACTGGGAAAAGAACATAAACAGACAGATAAATAAATGCTCAGCCTCATGAATCATCAGAGAAATGCAAGTTAAAACTACAATAAGTACCACTTAAGACCAGTAAGGAGGGCTATCATTAATAAATCAAAAGGCAATAGCTTGCATGGCAGCGAAGAAAAGGGGACACTTCTATACTGCTGGTGGGAGTGTAAGCTAGTTCAGCCTCTATGGAAAGCAATGTGGCAATCCCTCAAAGAACTAAAATGTGAACTTCCATACAATCCAGCAATCTCCTTCCTGGGAATATACCCAGAGGAACTATAAATTGCTGTACCCAAAAGACACCTGCACATGCATGTTTATTGCAGCACTATTCACAATAGCAAAAAAATGAAACCAATCTAAATGCCTATCTAAAGTGGACTGGATAAAGAAAATGTGGAACATATACATGATGGAATACTATGCAGCCATAAAGAAGAACAAAATCATGGACTTCACAGCAACATGGATGCAGCTGGAGACCATCATGCTAAGTAAGCTATCGCAGAAACAGAGAACTGAATACCACATGTTCTACCTCATAAGCAGGGCCTGAATACTAGCCACATTAGAACAAGAGTAAGATTGGCAGACAGTGGACACTGTTGGCAGGGAGAGGCACACATGACAACACACTGAGTGCCTGATCTACTTTCAGGAAGAGAGAGGACCAATTAGAAGCTCAAGCATCATCTGCATGCAACCTACCTATGTAGCAAATCCCAAATTGCACCCCACAACCCTAAAATTAAAAATAGTAATAAAAAGTAAAAAAAAAAAAAAATTGGAAAAAGTGACACTGCAGGCTGTTTTGTGTAGAGAAAATTTACAACCAGAGAATCTCCATTAATGTAGTCATGCCTCCCTTTTCTATGCTTTTCCCTGGACCTAGTAAGGACTGAGAGTCTAACACATTTAAAAGTTTAAAAAGAAACATTTACCACATATTCTTTCTAAAGTAGGCTTTATCTGCATAACAACACCACCTCACTAGCCAAATCTCTTCTTTTTTTCCTTCTATTACCTGTCTTACCACTAAAACCTGCTTTTGGACATTCTCCAAGACTGCATTTTTTTTCTGTTATTTCAAAGTCATATATTAGTTTCTGTAACTCATTGGGAAGTTGGGTCTTCATTTTGAAGTCTCCTATGTACACATGTTAAATAAATTTGTTTACCTTTTCTCCTTTAAATTAATCTGTCTTATGTCAGTGATTTTTCACTTAACATTTAGGGGGCCAGTGGTCATGGCTCCCACACCAGTAGAAAGAGAATTATAGTATATAGTATAAAGCACAGTACAAGGGAGGGGGGCAAAAAAAAACCCTGAATTTATTTATTAAAAATTGTGTATTTATTCTTACATGTTTAAACTTCAGTCACTTTCAAAGTACTTTTTATTTAATGCAATGCACCTAGCAAGATGTTTTCTCCACTGTTAAAAATAGCTTTTGAACTCATCAGTTTTACCACCTTTTAGTGGCTCTGCCGTTTTTTGTTTCACCTCTTCCACATGGGCCAAACATTTCCCTTTGAAGACATTTTTCATCTAGAAAAAAAAAGTTGCTAGAGTGAGATCAGGTGAATAGGGAGGGTGGGGCATGATGGTCATGCTTTTGTGGTCAAAAACTGCTGAACACAGCGTGGTGTGGGCAGCTGTGCTTATAAGTTACCCATCGTAAAATGGGCAAACACATTGAAAGACTCTCCAAAAAAAAAAAATTCAGTGAAGTCAAACACAGACTCTTACCACAGTGCAAGCTAGTGCACTAACACCAACGGGTTCCTAGAACTAGGTCTGAGAAAAGCCTCTACTACAAGGGACCCACCCTCCAAAAGATCATTCTTTTTGGGGGGGATGTCTCCCTCATATATGAGCCAAGGCTTAAAAAATAAAGAAGAAGAAGAAAAAAAAACAATAGCGAAAAATCAACAAAACCAAAAATTGGTTTTTTGAAAAAAAAAATCAACAAAATTGACAACCTTTGGCTAGATTTACTATGGTAAAAAGAGAAAAGTTTTAAATTACTAAAACCACGAACCAAGGTGGGAATACTCCTACCAATTCTATAGAAATAAAAAGGATTATAAGAGTACTATGAGTAATTGTACACTAACAAGTTTGACTACCTAGGTGAAATGAAAATATTTCTAGAAACACAAAATTTATCACAACTGAATTGTGAATAAATAGAAAATCTGATCAGACTATAAATAATAGAGAGATTGAATCCATAATCAATAATCTCCTGACAGACAAAAGCACAATGGCCTCAATGGCAAATTCTACAAAACAACTAAAGAAGAAATTACACCAACCACTATCAAAATTTTTCAAAAACTAGAAGAGGAAGTAACACTTCTTAACTCATCTTATAAAGTCAGCATTACCTTCATACCAAACCCAGATTAAGACACTATAAGAAAATAAAACTGCTGACCAATATTTCTTACGAACATTAAAGAAAATATCCTTAACACAATGCTAGCAAACACAACTCAATGGCATATTAAATGAATTACACACCATGATAAGTGAGATTTATTCCTGAAACACAAAGCTGGTTTAACATATAAAAATTAGTCAATTTATTATGTCACAGTCACTAAATGAACAAAAAGAAAAACCACAAACTTGATCATGTTAATTGATGAAAATAAAACATTTGAAAAAATCCAACCTTCTTTCCTGATAAGTGTACTCAATGACCTGAGAATATACAAAAACTCCTCCAACATAATAAAATTCATGAGTGAAAAACTCACAGCAAACATTATAGTCAATGGTGAAAGACTGAAAGCTTTTTTATCTGAAATCAGGAACAAGACAAGGATGATTGCTTTTGCCAGTTCTATTCAATATAGTACTGGAAATACAGAACAATTTGACAAGGGAAATGATAAAAAATATATAATATATACATGATATAATCTTATATGTAGAAAAACATAAATATTCTACCACCACTAACAACAAATGTTAGACTACTAAGGAAATTTGACGAAGTACTAGGATACAAAGTCAGCATGCAAAAGTCAGTGGCATTTTTATACAATAATAATAAACAATCAAAAAGGAAATTAGGAATATAACTCCAATATCAATTGCAACAAAAAGAATAAAAATATTTAGATATTAACTACATGAAAGACTTGTACAATAAAAACTACATACCATTGGTAAGAGAAATTAAAGAAGACACAATAGATGTAAAGACATTTCATGCTCATGAATTGGAAGATTTTGTATAGTTAAGAAGTTGAAAGTGCCAAACATGATACACAGATTCAATATAGTCCCTATCAAAACCCAATGATGATTATGCAGAAGTGGAAAAAAAAAAAAAGAATCCCAAATAACCAAAAACAAATCTTGAAAAGGAAAAACAAAGTTGGACAACTTATATTTCTTGATTTCAAACTTACTGCAAAGCTGCAGTAATCAAACAGTATGGTACTGACATAAAAAAGGACATATAGTTCACCAGAAGAGAAAGAAGAGCCCAGAAATAAACCCTCAAATATACGGTCAAATAATTTTTGACCAGGATGTGAAGACCATTCCATTGGGAAAGGCCAGTCTTTTCAACAGATCCCACTGGAAAACCTGAATCTACACATGCAAAATAATAAAGTTGGAATATTATTTAATACCACATTCAAAAAATAACTCAAAATAAGTCAAAGTCCTAAACATACAGCTAAAAAAATAGATGTATTGGTAGAAAACATAGGGTGAAAGCATTCCAACATAAGATTTGGCAATGATTTCCGGGATATGACATTAAAGGCATAGGCAACAAAATAAAAAATAGACAAATTTGACTTCATGGAAATTAAAAACTGTGCAACAAAGAAAACTAGCAAGTGTGGAAAATGCTACTTATGAAATATGATAAAATATTTGAAAATCATATATCTTATAAGGAATCAATATCTGATATACATAGAGAACTCCTAAAACTCAATGACAGAAATAAATATATACTTTAATGAGCAAAGATTGAACTCAACTCACTGAACCAAGAGGCAGGGGAGTTTAAAATTCTGTGGTAAACTGTGGAAAAGTACCGGAGGACATTAATGTGGAAGTTGGTCAAAGTGATTAGACAATATGTGTTTGCTAATTGGAACATATG